>LPNX011129804.1:1303730-1328275 GCA_001517045.1 Pseudotsuga menziesii | reverse complement strand
CCTGAGGTTATCCTGAAAAGTCCCCTACTTCGCAGAACATCCTCCATACAATATTTCCATGAGAAATAGTTAGAACTTGTAAGTATAATATCACAAGGGGCCACCATACTATAAAATAATGGCTGAAAGAATAGAAACTAACTACCTGGATGCAAAGAGCTCAAAAAAATATGTGGTTTTAAAAAAAATGACACTTAAAACTGATTCTGGATGATGAAGTTATGCTTGATCAAAGAAAAAGTTGAAGATGTCCCCAATAGTGACATGGCAGATATTAACTTGACCAACTAAAAAAAGAAGCCCCATCTTCCCAAGATCAACCTTTGACAATCACTTTTACAATAAAGTTGCTTTGAAGTGAATCACTTTTGTAGAATAAGTGATGTTCACTTTTACAATAATGTGACTTTTAAATAGTGCGGTAATAAATTAAAATACTTAAGTGACTCACTTTTATTTTATTTTATTTATGTGAAATGCACTTTTACAATCAAGTAACTTAAAAATAGAAATTGCATGCACTAAAAAGTAGCTTAATAAGACTTGAACTCAAGACCTATTAAGTAATAAAGCAACTTTGGACCAAGTGAGTTAAGTTTAAAAGGTATGTAAAATAATAGAAAGAGGAAGGGGTTTTTTTCTTTTTTACTCTTCTATCTCGTTCTCTGTGCTTGCTTTCTTTTCCTGCAAATCACAAAAAAAATGAAAAAAAAAAAATTTAAAAAAAATTCCACACAATGGGGCCAAATCTTGGTTAGCTTACCCGGAAATTCTACGTTTTCAAGTTTTCTCATTGTTTCTGATTTGTCGTGATCGCACAAGGTGCACAAGAAAGAGCATACGTAGCTGAGAAGACAAGGAAAAAAAAACTTTTCCTTACTGTTTCTGATTTGCTGCGATCACGCAAAGTGCATGGCAAAGAGCATATGCAGTCAGGGAAGGCAACAGTCTGAGACTAAAACAAAAAATATCTAATAATAAACTGATAAAATATGAGAGATTTACAAAAAACAAATCCGTCACTGTAACATTATACCTTCAGATTTGCCGAAATGAGTGTTTCTGGAGCAAACGGAAATGGTTTTCGTTTCATTTCCCAATGGAAATGGCACTCTGGATGCAATGGAACAGCTCCCATAGGCCACAAATGCACAGAAAATCCAGAACCAGAAACCCTTTCAAAGTTTCGACAACACCGGTTCCAGATCTTGATCAAAACTGAAAGCGGCTCTTCATAAAAGCTCTGATACCATTTTCGGGTACACAGGGTACTCCCAAAAGACCAAACACCTTGAGCAACCGCTTCACACAAATAGATCACAGATCAACACACCAATGTTTGTCACATGGTTAAAACCCTCGAGAGGGAAACAGTCTATGGCCCCAGCCAAATAGCTATTTGGAGCAATTTATTATGCAAAAGAAAGAAAGTTACATGAGCTTCTCATAATCGATCAACTAGCCAAAGACCCTCTATGCTCTTTAAATAGAGATCATAGACCAATCGGGTGTTAAGCCATGGATCAATGGTAGGTATGATCTAAGAGAAGTTGAACCGTCGGATCACTCTATGTCTACAACATATCGTGACCGTCGGATTAGAATATTTACAAATGCATACTAAAGAAACACACTTTTACCTAACGGATATATTACACAAGTTGGTCTTAACTAACTCCTAAGTGTCTAAATATCCTAACACAGTAAACAAAAATGAACATATACAGGGATTCTAAAACAGTGATAGAGTGGGCTCAAGGAAGAAATAATATTAGATCCCCTCACTTGCAAAATTTGCTAAGAGCCATCCGGTCTCTGTAACCGTCCTTTGAAACAATTTATTTCAGTCATGTATACAAGGAATTCAACACATAAGCAGACATTCTATCTAAACATGCCTTAGCTATACAACCAAGGATCAATGAGGGAAAGATCTCTGAAGAAGCGAAAACCCTTCTGTTCTACAATCCGCTATGAAGGAACAGAGAGGCAATTTTTACTGTGAAAAACAGATGATCTTCGAGAGCAATGATACAGACAAAAAGAAAATGCAGCTAAGGGGCTAAAGATGGAGTCAAGTTCAATTGTTTTTTGAGTAAATTCTGATATGGCTATTATATATCAGGAAGTTTTGTTCACTAGAAAAGGTGTAATAAAAGCTGGCAAAGCCAGGTTGCCAGCAGAACTCTAACTGTGATTTATGGAGAGCAGGTAAGAGCACTACATAAGAGTAATCAAAACATTGTCTCCCATTGTCATGCATGCAAGGTAGGGAAACTAGAACATAGGCATATCATTTCATGTAAATTCATAAAAAAAATGCTTGAAATCAAATTAATCTCTCATCACAAACACAACAAAATAAGAGAGATGCAAAAGAATTTTACCATGTGGGAGGATTGAATCCAATCAGTCATATTCTTTGTGTCAAGAATGTCTAATAACAACTTGTCATATTCACAACACTTGCAGGAGGAAATAATCCCATGGTTGGTCATAGCTCAACAGGGGTCGGTCGGTCCTCACACTGCATTTGCCGAATTAAATTAGTTCCTACAGAATCTCTCCCAGTGTGCATATTTAAAATTGAATTTAGAATTATAAAAACATGACACATGCATTCACCTTATCTAGCCGCGATTGAATCCTTTCCCTCTGATTCCTATCAAAAAAATTGATGTAGGTGCCATTTCGTTTAGCTTGGTACTTTCATAAATAGAGCTAATTGCATGGAATTATAAAAATAAAAATAAAAAACTACAGGGTCAATCAGATTTGATGTAAAATGGGCGCATAGAGGAGCAGAAGCAATAGTCATCGAGACTTGACCTAGGTGAAGATGACATTGACGTTTGGGCACCAGGAAATATTTAGAACAGGAAAATGTTGATTAACTAGTTCATTTAGCATCCAGGCGATATCACATCCTAGTCTCATTTTCACTTTTCTTGCATGCTAATGTTTTTAAACCAACACGCCCCTTGCATCAAAATTTATTAATAATAATGGGAAACTGTGAGTAAGCCTGTTAAAATTAGCCATCCTTATCCCAATTACTGATTCCATCTATCCAACGGGAGGAGCAGAGTCAACTTTTGACTCTGCTCCTTACCCGTAAGATGGAGGGAATCAACAATCAAGATAAGCTAAAGGATCTAAAGTAGCCGCCACTAGTGTAGGCATCCTCGAATGGGATAATTACGTAATTGCATATGTAACAAGCTGTTGTAAATCTATGTTGGTGTGATGCACTCACATGTGACTCCACAGTGTCGTCAATCATAGTGTTGTACCTACCTTGTGCCATGCCATGGTTGTTTGATGTGCCCCTTCTGTTGACAACTTGGCTCTTTATATTTTGGTGGGGAACATGGGAACATAATAAATCATTCCTTCATTGGATCAATGGGTGAACTAACTATTGACTCTGCTCCTTACCCGTAGGATGGAGGGAATCAACAATAGAGATAAGCTTAGGCGTTAAAAATCCATTGTTAAGATCGGGATTGAGTTGAATTACATATGAATCTGTGCTTTGGAGCATAAAAGGAATGCATGTAAGTTGGGTTTACCAGAAAGGCACATACAGACGCACTAACCGGATACTTACATCATTGGACAAATTAATTTCCAAATGTTATCTACTGTGAGTAATTAAATCTACAATGTACATGCCAAGAACATATTGGAGGCTTTCGTCAGAGAGTTAAGATTGGAATAATTGGTTTTAACTAGCAACATCAACTTAGTAAAATTGATAACTGAAGTTAATCCCTATTCTAAAATAAGAAAACAAATGGAATCAATATAATCCGTCGAATTTGCGCGTTCTGCACACTAACCACACCTACAACCAACAATAAGCATTTTATGGACACATTTGCAAGAACTAAGATCATGGATAGGATTCAAGAGGAACATCTAGGAAAGGAACCCTGAGCGTCAGTATGCAAGCAACACATGGAGATGAAAATGGATGAAAACAACCTATGGGTGTTCAAACCCTGCCCATCTATATAGCAGATGAATTTCCAAGAACCCTTCCCACTACCATCGGTGGAGGAGGTAGTGGGAAGGGATAGCTGGCAGGGCTAGAGTGCAACTAGGTGGAAAGGAAGGACATTGGGAGGATGTGGTTGGTGGAGCTGGGTGGTGGACCAGTAGAGAATATGTACACGCGTTTAAGGAGCTAGATGGAGAAGAGGGAAGGTAAGCATAGAGGCTAGGGTTAGCTTAGGTTTAGGTAAGGTAAAATTTCAAATTTTAAATTTAAAAAAATTAAAAACTTGTTTTGTTACGATATATTTAGGTTTTAATAAAGTAGCAAAGTATATTATAAATAATTATACAAATTGCATTTAATTTGAAATGTAATTTAAATATTTTTTTAAGTATTAATGGAAAAATAAAAATAATAAAATAAAATAAATATATATAGTATATAAATTAAATAATATAACAATAAATGTTAAACATTTAATATTTATCCTTAACATTAACCCTTAAACAAAAACATTTAACATAACATTAAACATTAAATATAACACTTCAATTTTATGGGTTCATATACTTCAAAAAAATGAAGTGTTGAGGCTTCAACGTATAGTTGAAGAGACTCAACGAACATGAAATCCCTGAAATGAGACACCGTTAAGACCAACATGACGAGCTAAACGACGGGACATTGAAATACTTCATTATGAAATAATTTAATAAAAACAACAATGCATGTTTTAAGCTAATCTTGACGAATTATTATTTCACGACACAAATTACCCCCTACTCATGCTTTGTATTGTGTTGGTATATCTAGATTTTAGTTCCACATGTATACGATTGAAAGACTAAGGATACGATTTTATTTCAGCAGCCCAAGGACTATCATGGTTCAACACATAGAGGAAGAGGTCGAGGTCGAGGTCAACCACCCTCACCACTGCCACAAGCACCACCACGGACGTCGCCAAGGACAACCTCCACTCCCGAAATAGAGATCATACTGAGATCCTCGAATACTATTATGACCACATTGAACAGGCAGTCAGAAAAGGCTGTAGAGGTCAAAACCACACAGGTGAGCCAAGAGAACTCCGAGAGGTCACACGACCAAAGGCAAGAGCCGTTGCAGGACAGTTTGAGAGAGCTGCAAATGATAAAACTTCCTGAGTTTTCTAGAGGACGACCAGGTAACCATGCCTAAGCATAGCTGGAAGGCATGAAGAGGTGCTTCGCATTAAATAAGTATACCTCTAGTTCCATGGCTAGAATGAACATATTTCAGCTAAAGGGTGATGCCTTGTGTTACCACCTAAGTTGTTCTTGGTGGATATTTCAAGCGATCCGACGAAGTGGAACAAGTATACTTGTTCATTCTTCAGAGTTCAGAAATCCACCATGATTTTTCTAGAAGTCTGTTCTTTTTATTTTTTGTAACACATGTTCATACCCCCTTGGGGAAATTGTAAAAAAATGTCCTAGAATTTAATTTTTTATAAAAGGCTCAGCTTCCAAGACTTAAGCATCAAGCTGACTAGCCCAGAGTGTTTTTTTCCTTGGTTATTATTGGTTGTTGTACAAACGACTAATAGTTTCTGAGTTTTTCACTCACACCTCCAAAGCTGGGGAAGTCATCTTGGTGTTTCGGCCTTAGGAAATTTTAGAGCCTTCATGTCATCTTTTTTCAACACGCAAGGCATTTGAACTGAGTCGGATGGACATGTACTAGCCCCCCCTAAAGTTTCTTCAATTTCCGAAAAAAATATTTTTTTCCTTTTTTAAAGCCATTTTTAATGGTTTAATTAAAAAAACTTCAAAATGTAATAAAAGTCAGATACAAAGTCCGTTTCTGATGTGGGGACATGCGTTTTCACACTCAGGGCGACCACTTTACCTTGGGGACCACTTTCTACATCAGTCAAGCAGTCGGTGCACCTTGTGAGGCACTATTTGGCTAAAAGTGCATCAAAATGGCATTTTAATGCTAAATTTGGACATATTTGCACTAAAGTCGATTTTTTAAAAGAAGTCAAAATCAATTAAAAATTTGATTGGAGTGACATGGAAAGGGTCCCATGTGACTAGAGATTTATACATCCACTCATAGGCATTCAAAGTTTGGTTTTAAAATAAGGTTTTGAGGGTGATATGTGGAGAGATGACGTCAACCTCAAATGGTGGTCATGATAGTTGTGAGCATGGTTGTGCTAGCCAAGGAGTGGCCCCCACCTTATATCCACATCATTTATAAAACAGAACCTTGGCTTATGAAATAATATACCATACATTGTTTATTGTTTTATGAAGGAAAACATTTAGTGTTATGAAGAGGTAGCGTCAACCAAGGAGGAGTTCACGCTAAACCTTTGTGGTGGTAGTGAGTAGCAAGGGTAGACCCCCTTTACACATTAGCTTTGAAATACTTCGGTGATTCATCAAATGGGATATACTTGTGACTATCTTGAAGATCGAAGAGAGTATTCGGTTGGTGCGGCTCACGTCACTTTGATCCGTACACACTCGCGTGAGGTTGGGGATGGCTTGCGATTGGAGTTTCATGAATTGGCTTGGTAGGTGAGTGAGGTTTCCTACGTCATCTGAGGTGGCACATCCTCCATACCATTTCTTCAGTTAAACTAATAATCACCCCACTGATTTTTCTGATTGGTTCAGTTCAACTCAGCTCAACTCAATTACACTCTGGGTTGATCTTCAGTATTGATGAGGCCCCCCCTAGGTCTCTCTTTCCCTATTTAAGCAGGTCAATTATTCATTGTTTTGATCAAAAGGTTGAACCTCTACTTGCATACAATGTAATATTTTTTCTAAGTATTGTTAATAAAAGGATTTGGAGGCAATTTCCGTGTGGGATCCATAGATGTTTGGTTGATGTTGTCTTTATGCTAAATCATTGAGGTAATATGTATCAACTCCTTTCATATTGTTTAGTTGTTGGGATTACTTGTCTTCGTAAGGAAATTTACATTTCGGTAAGAATAGGAAGTGATTGTTGTTAGGTTACTTCATATTGTGGAATATATTAGATTACCAAGTTTTATATGATTTCTTGTATGGATCTATAATACGGCTTATCTTCTTATCATTTCACACAGGCACTTTTAATCCCCTTTTCATTTTGTTGAAGGTATTTTACAGGAAACCCGAGCTGGAGAATTTGATGAGCGAGTGGGCTCTCTCTCTTCTCCGGTAATTTCGAAAGAAGAAGCATCATCCCTCGGATATCACCAAATGGGGCGTTGCCATGCCTTTTCTACTTCTTGCTCTATCTGGTTCTATCACTTATTGATCCAAAAAAATTCAAGTTTACTCTGGTTATTGTTTCTTGAATTAGATCTACATTTAAAATATACATCTAAAGTAGATTTAAACTCCTAAGTCTAGATCTTGTTGAGTGATTAAAAGTTGTTGTTCTTTAATTCTTTAGATATAGCTCTATTTTTGCAAGTTCAAAGTTGAAATCTAAAAGTACTTGGTTAAGAGGTCTAAAGAGATTTCAATTTATTTATTTGGCATTTAGTGCTTGAGTCTTGCTTGCTATTCTCTTTAAGAGGCAAGCAAAGATCCTAAGAAGGCAAGCTTTCTAGCTTGCCTAACTTAGTTTTCTTTTCTTTTTTGTATTCGGTTGTTACTTAATATTTTTTAGGAAAAGAACATTTCACTAATATTTGTTGGTGGTTTTTTGCAGGTTTGTGATAAAAGAGAGGGAAACTCTGGAAAATTTTCACAAAATAGACAAAAAAATAAGACAAACGAAGCTTCCCCTCACATAAAAATTATTTTTTTCACAAGTTGTAATCCTTTGGATCGCAATTTGAGGACCAAAGTGCAATTTCTTTCACATCATTGTAAAAGAAAAAATAAATTTTAAGTAGACTCGTTAGAGCCTGGTCCCCATCCCCCCTGGGAGGATTTGTGTTGGTGTCATTTTTTCTGTTTTCTTTATGTGTTGTTAGCGTAGTTGTTTTTCTTTATCATTTCATACTTTATTTAAGTTTTGCAAAAGTAATCAGAATACTTACCCACTGCACTATACCGAAGTACCATAAGGGAAAATATTTAAGTAGTGTAGTAATTAAAAAAAAAGTTATGCACTGTTGAGTTTTTAAAAAAAAACCCTCGCTTTCCCGAGTACAGGTTCATGAATAAGGGCTTCCCCGAGTACTGAATCTGGAAAGAGACTCCTAGGTTTTACCTTTTTCTAAATCAGAAAACTTATTCTAAAAACATTTAAAAATTTACAAGGCCTTCATACCCGTCTGCTCTACTTCCACTGCAACTTCATCTGATCGGTTGGTAGTATCAGAAAGGGATTTAGGTGACTAGCTTAATTAGTTTTCCACTTCAACATAATTCTCCCAAACGAAAATCCAACGTCACGAATTAAGCCGTTGCGGTGACAAAATCCACAAAGAAAGCGGGAACAACTAGACAATGACCTCGAGACACCGTCAGGATACACCCTTGTTGGTGTAGTGTTGAACTAATATCAGAGACTCCAACCAGCCCATATATTCCTTGCGGGGAGCCGCATCGGTTAATCGTTTTGGACATACTCCTCGTACCTCTGGGTATATTGGGAGTTCCCATCCCCTAATCTAATCAAGATCATTACCACATAAATAAAATCAACCAAGAATTTACCCATTCCTTAATCAATTCATTTAATAATCTAAAATTTACAACTGAGACACTACAATACTTTCACTAAGACTACACTAGCAACCCACATTCGCAAGCACTCTTTTCATTTTGGCATTGGTCTATTCTGTTCTTTTTGCATAAGTAAATCTCGCAATGTGTCATTGACTATTGTGTATCAAATTTGAGTTAAAGTGTTGCTAAATTTAATCTTGTTTGCATTAATTGGTAATCTTTAATTTCATCCATTCCATATTAAAACTCCTAAAATCAATTATTTATTTTATAGAGTAAAAACCCTAGATTTTACTTTTCGTTAGGGTCCACCCCCCTTGGCTTTGCTAGGAATTGGCCTAGATGGAGGAGTTGAGTATCAGGTGACAACACTTGGCTCAATATTTCCCCGAAGGTTGCATCCAGTGGATTGGATATTTCTACCACGTTACCCGAGGTGCAAATTAGGCGACAACATTTTGGCGCCATTGCCAGGGATAAATATTTTTATTCCTGGAATACAACTTTGTTTCCACTTTTTGTTTTTGCGTTGTTTGATGAATGTTTAGAGTAGATCTTTACTTTTCATCTAGCGACTCCACTAACATTTTTTCTCTTATAAATTTTCAATGAAAAGCAAAAAATTATTTTTTGTGAGAGTATTTAGATGCATATTTTTCTTCTCACTTGGAGACTCCATTAAAGGGATAAAACCCTATTATCTCAAAAAAACTTGTGAAGATTTGTTGTGTGTAGATGAGCACATACGACACATTGATATTTTTTTTGAAGCTCATCAATTGACAACTATACATGTTCAGTACAAGGTTCCATGGTTAAATCAAATGCACATTGTTGGTTTCTAATATGGATGAATTGAGGGAGCAATGTGGTGCTCAGATAGTCGAATTTTTCCATCCCATCGATTTCTCAAACATCCCAAGTTTTCCTAAATTTGGTCATGGTGAGGGGGATATATATATAAATGGCTTCCAGTTTTCATGGAAATTATGGTGATTCGGCCATCTTGCAGGTCCAATATTTCCTTCAGTTGATGACTGACTCCAACGTGCTTTATGAGGACAATATGATGGAAATGTTTGCTAGTACTTTTCAGGATTAGGTTTGTTGTTGATTCTATTAGGGCCTTCCTAATAAGTGCATAAACTCCTTTCCAAGATTCCTTTATATTTTTTTAGAGCAATGGCATGATGGTAGGGGTAGCGTGAATGGTTTGGAAATAATCCTTGAAAATATCTTTACCTTCTACTTATCTGGGACATAGTATCATACTGAAACATATGATGGACCCTTTGTCGTGATACAAAGTGTTGAGTACTTGGAATTACTTCTCAAACATTTAAGTGAAGAAGAGGTCCATGACACTCCCATTGAATAATTTCCTTGTGTTTTCATAGACAACGTCGAATGTGTGGAAATCCCTCTAAGTTATTTTAGAAAGGAAGAGATTAAGTGACTTATTAAAGAATATGATGCCTCTCTCAACACACAATAGGATTCTAAAGATGGGCACACCTGTGACAATCTAATTGAAGAAGTTCATGAAGAAACCTCATATGAAGATATTGGAAACCATCCTCATGTCACATCAACGGAAAATAATGAAGATGTGGAAAAGCTAGAGGATCCCATTGAGCAACATATCCCAAGCGACCCCATTGAAGATATTGATGAAGGTCCCTTGATTGAAGATGTTATTGAAGGTCTTCTTCACTGTGCCATGATAGAAACTACTGAAGACTTAAAGTATCCTCAGGATTTTTTCAGCGAGGATGATCACATGTGTATTCCAAATTTACCTCAAGAAAAAACCATAAAAAAAACTTATAAATATTAGTACGATGAGGTCTATATGGTGTATGATGACACTCCCCCATGTTCTCCTCATGGTGATGAGAGTTTGGAAAGTTCATTCCCTTGTAACATTTTTGAAACCAGATATTCTCAAGAAGAATATGGTGAACATGAGGATGAGCGTATCCAGGAATGTGATGCCATGGATGACAATTCCGCCATATTTCACAAAGGTATGGATGATGATGATTGGACATACACTAAAAATCCCATTTTTGATGTATCAATAGAAGGGAGTGTCGATTTAGAGACCTTGGGAGATCTTGGTATGGAATACGATCATGTAGAGTTTTCATATGATCGTTCAGAATCACACACTAGTGTTAGTAGTGAAGACCTGTAAAAATAGTGGATTGGAGAGTCAGATGTGATTTAGCCGATGGAATGCCAGTCTCAGCCTACATATTCACATTCATAGGTTCCTCATGATTTGTACCAGCCTGGGGCTTACACAGAGAGTTATCAGTCGATAATCCCTTTTGATATGTATGATGGAGTTGTTGATCTTCCTCATCCTATAGATATCTACATTATCCCTATCTAGGTTTGGATAGAGGAAGCTTGCAGAAGCACATACCAGTTTGGGAGGCAGTTTAATGAAGTTCTACATGCCTATGATTTCTAGTCCAGCCCGCCCCTCCTGAATATCTGCGCAGGTTTTCATTTTCTAATAAAAATATCCTTGTTTTGGCTGGTAACCAAACACGAGAAGAATTTTAAATTTTGATCAAATACTAAGGTCATTACATTGGATTTTTCATTTTACTTAACTTTGTGATTATGATATGTTTAGAGTAGGAAAATAAGCTCCTTAAAGTGAGCATTTACTTTCTTCATTTCCTTTCTGTACTTAGAAATAAATAACCTTTTATTTGGTTAAGTTTTTGTATGTATCTCACTCATTCGAGACCAGACATATCCTATGCTGTGAGTGTTGTTGCTAGATATATGCAGTAGCCACATGAGCTGCACTGGAAGGCAGCAAAGAGGATCTTGCACTATGTGCAGGGTACTATTGATTATGGGATCCACTATGCTGCTAGAGCACAGCTGGATCTCATAGGATTTACAAACTCAGACTGGGAAGGAAGATGGAAATGATAGGAAATCCACCTTGAGTTTTGTATTCATGATTGGATCTGGGCCAATTTTTTGGTCCAGCAAGAAGCAAGCAATCCTTACACTTTCTTCAGCAGAAGCAGAGTATTGAGGAGTTGTGAATGTAGCTTTTTAGGAAGTTTGGCTGCATGGCATCTTGACAGAATTCAGAATTAAGACTTCGCTTATAGTAGATCTTTATTGTGACAACCAAAATACAATAAATATCTCCAGTGATCATGTTCAGAAGCAGAGGACAAAGCACATAGAGGTTCACATGCACTACATTCGGGAACTGGTGCATGACAGAACGATCACACTGCACTACTGTCCAACAAAGGATTGGACTACAGATATTTTTACCATGTCTTTTACCGAAAAGATATTTTCCTTTCTCAGGTCTCTTTTGGGCATTAAGGCTTGATTCTCAGTTCCTATTTTGAGGGGGGGTTTCCCAATAGGTTTTCCTACCTCATTTGTATTATGTCTCTTAGATTGTATATTGGGTGACCTATGATCTTGTTACCAGGGCCCACAGTTGTCCAATTTAGTATTTAGGGGGGCTATTAGGATTATTAATCCTCCCTTGTTCATACTTTCTATCAAATTAATTATCCTAACTTAGGAACCTTAATT
The DNA here is from genome assembly GCA_001517045.1 of Pseudotsuga menziesii. Lineage (NCBI taxonomy): Eukaryota > Viridiplantae > Streptophyta > Pinopsida > Pinales > Pinaceae > Pseudotsuga > Pseudotsuga menziesii. The sequence goes on along the minus strand of LPNX011129804.1, from coordinate 1,316,017 downwards.
AACTAATTAGGTCCACTAGTACCATTGGGTCCACTTGGCCTAATGGGGACACATGTACCAGTCACTGGAGTGTGGATAACATTGCTAGAGGTTAACTGTCACTTACTACATGTGCATGCATTAGTTTGGGCGCCTCCTAGACCAATTCCTGCATTTTAGGAGACACTGGGAGTCCCAACACCAACCTACTTCAATTAGTTGGAGTTAGTACTAGTTAGTCTCAGTTATCCCTCAGTTACTTTTAGTTAGTTCTCAAACAGTTAGCTAGTGCATGTCTTGCATGGATGCATCTGGAGTAGGCACCTTTTCCCACCTACCACACTCAGTTGCACTGAGTTAACTAGTTGTCACTGTTTGTTTGAGTTGGTTGGACATCTGGGAGTTGATTTTGGACTCCGATATTGATTGAGAGACCTTGTGTTAGAGATTCAGTTAGATACAGTCATATCCACTTTGTAGATTCGAATTCATATCCCATGCATTTGAATTCTTCCTATGTAAACTATTGTAACACTGGATCTTATTATTGTGAATGATACTATAAATTCCTGAGCAATACTTGTTTGTTTCCTGTTTGGTTTGTTTTGTTTACTTTGTATCTTCATTCTCCATTTGTTGCAAACATTATTAGAGCTATCTTCTTGAAGATCTAAATGGCATTCAAATTCTAATATTTAGTGTTTTATGCTTCTTATTAGAGTGTTTATGTTATAGATGTATTTTAGGCCAAAACTAATTTACTACACAATTTTATAGTATATCCCTAGGGTGTACTATGTCCTTTTGTCAAAATATAGTAAACATCTCACAAAAAACATGGTCCATATTGCATAGTTTTGTGGAAGAATTATACATATAGACATCCATCATGAATCATTTGTGTTTCACCTAAAGTGTTACGAGATATGTAATATGTAGCAAAATGTATTTTATCAAATTTAAAATAGATTTTGCTCTCATATTCCTATGATGACATACTCCGTTGGCCCAATCTTGTCAGTAATGGTTTGGTGATAATGTATTTTACATTAGTGCTCGGTGATCTACATAGAATTTGAAGCACTACACCAAAGGGAAATGGTGAAACGACTTGTCACGTCCCCTCCCCATCAACCCGATGATGGAGAGGACGCGACCTACACTGTTGATCTGCTCTATCAAACTAGGGATCTAAGCCCCATGAACATGATAATAAAAATGCATTGGAAAAAAAAAACATACACAAAATCATAATGCAATATACAACGGAAGCAAATACATTTTCATTCAAACATTCAACATGTTCATCATAATTCATTAAACAATTAAAGTTTCGTAGGTTAAACACAAGAGATACTTATCTTGAGAAGAAGCTTGTCCCGCAACCAGCTATGTCGTTGCAACGTTCCACCCAACCATAGGCCAGCGTGCTCATCAATATCTCAGCAGCACTGCCACCCCCAAGTCGGGCATGATTCCCACAAGGAATAAGGGAAAAACGACAGGCTCACACATAGCCAAAGACATGTCAAAATCCAACCAATCGAAAACTACATTTGGGTTTATCAGGCTGCTAAGGAGGTGGAATGGTTGAATTGCTAATATAATGAGATCAACCACAGACCTATGGACACCTGCACAAGATCTGGCTTGGCTTTCCAAATGCCTACACACCCAACACAAGGGGGCATCCCCTTCTCTTCTACACAATCCCTCAGACTATGGCTTCCCTTTCAATGCTCTTTAGGGTGTGCAATAAAGAATAACCAGCCCCTCTTGATCTCTCTATGTGGTTCCTTTCTACACTAGGTTTATCAAGCTAATTCTTCCCTCTTCCACTCCGAACCAGTTTAGACCAAAACACAGGATACACACGCAACAAGATACAAGTTCTGGGTTTGAGGAAAAAAACGTTTTTGCAACTAAAAATGGATTAGTAAAATGGGGAAATCGACCCCTGGGTGAGAAATTTGAATTCAACAACGATTCTAGGCATTGCATGAGAAAAAATGGCTGTTATACACCCCAAAATCATGAACTTTTACTATCCATTCAGTGAACAACACAAAAACGGATTTTTTGGGCATGGAAAATGAGGAAAACGACTGAACATGTGAGGGAGAAAAACACAGGAATCTTCAGTTGCATGAGAGAGCCCAACATGAATGAAGGATAGGTGAGAAAAATTCCTAGGAGCTCTAAAATGCGTGAGGAAGAGGAGGGCATGAATGCATAATGGGTTCGACAGACATTTGTGGGTTTTTACTTTCCCAACATTTGTGGATTTTTACTTTCCCAAGAAGTCAAAACACATTTTTCAAAAACTAATGGCTTCTCAAATTCGAATTTGACTGCCATACTCTTCCCATCCCCATCCATTAACTAACTCAACCACTTATGGAAGAAATAAATGATTGGGCACAAAAGACAAAATGGGTAGTTGACAGTTTTATGGGTTCTCCCTTTGACATTTGGATTTACCATATTGGCTCAAGGGTTTGAATGATTTCCCTCCCTATTCCTTAGGAAATCATGCCCCCATATATTTAATGTTGCGTTGACATAGCTGGTTGTGGGTATTTTAATTAAATTGCATATTTACATGGTGTCCAAAATATACTATGCCATCGACTAGCACGATAACCATCGGCATCGATTTTAATTGTCGAAACATAAAACACTAAATCAACGGTGGGGCCTTTGCCTTTAGCTCCACACCATGATTAAATACAATATTTACATTATATGTAATTTAATGCAAACAGGGTCAAAACGGGGGTGTTTACATGACTAAACTCTCTAGACAATGATGAGAGCTTCACAATTAGTGGTTGTATGATTATGCTAGATTGCATTCAACTTCTTGCTTCGAAGTTGAATGGGAAGTTCAATATTGTCATTATAAGCATGCACTAAGACTATGCCAATAGTAATGTATGATGCAGCTATGTGGAATATTCCATATAAGAGAGACCAAAATCGACATCTCAATAATATTTACTTCGATATCTCGAAAGTAGTCTCATAATCATCAAGCCATTTAGAGTAGTTTCAAGTTAGAATATAAGGGCATGTGTCTATAGAAGATGTTAGAAGTTGTATGCATGATGATTGACACATTTTGACATATACATTGTACTTATGATGTTCATTGATGTCACCTTTAACACTAATATAATAATGGTTTGTTTAATTTTTATTCTCCCTCCTTGCCACTATGATGTGTGTGCATTGTTTACTAATTATATTGGGTATTGGGAATGCGAGCAATATGAGGGGGGAGGGTCCACACGAGCTTACACATTCTCATGGTTGGCCTCGTCAATAGAGTATAAAGCATTCTCAAATCCAAGAGAAGCTCAATATTGTAACGAAATTGCCACATCATCATCTAATGAATGAGCTCAACTCTTAAATGTTTTATAATTAGGTTTTCATTGGGTTCTTCTATTTTCTTATTTTTTGTCATATGAATATTGTTAGTTTTTGTATCTCGACAGGTCCTTCTATGTTGGGTGTGTCTAGCAATATAGAGGGAGCTGAGGTGATTTCTAGATATACTTTGTAAAGGTGAATTTATAAAACCTCATGTAAATGTTTCTAGTTGGCCCATGTTATTGGAGTGCCCATGGTATTGTTCCATGCTATTTGCATGAGTGTGAGATTATTAAAGGAGCCTTAGAGTATGAATTTAACATCACAATCACAGGAGAAAAGGAGATCTTTTGCAGTGGTTAGCATCATAGTTACAAGAGATGGATTTCCTCTTGTAGTGAGCAGTTTAGAACTCAGTTTGAGATCACAACTTTTCTAGGGAAGGGTCATTTCTCTATTGGATTCAGGATGGCTCTAGGGTTTGTCTATATAGTTTTTAGAGAGGGTTTGGAGTATATTCCTAGGTGTTTGGTCCAAATCCGTAGGGTTTATACGAAGGACTACTGTAAGTTACATTGTAATCAAATCTTGCAATAAGAAGAAGACAAAAATTTGTTGGTTTTCCCCATAAAACTGGGGTTTCCGGGGTAAATTCTTGTGTTGTGGTTTTCTCTATTTATGGTTCCTTATCGGTGTATTGCATTTATCATTTCAGTAATTATGAGTTAATGTAATTATTGTTTAAGATTGAAAGTGTAACTGCATATTGGTGAGCTGGAAATTTCACAAATATCAAATCAGATGGTAATCAATCTTTTGTTTTCCATTGCATGTCTAAGTAGTGTTATTTGGGAATGGCTTGTTTCGTTACATATGGTTGTTACAAGAGAATTTCCTATCTTATTTTTATTTCCAACTCTCTTGTTATATCGATGATTTAGGTATCCCCCTTTAGTTTTTTTTATAAACTCTTACATTATTTTGTGCATGTTGATTTTACCTAATTAATTTATAATATCAAGTTGTTATGCTATCATGATTTCTTGTAGGTATGATTTTTTGGAAGATGTCATTCCCTTAAATATGAAAGGATAAGATTATTTTGGATGACATCCATTGTGCCAATGCATCAGGTGTACTTATGGTTTATAAATGAAAGTTTGTATGTTTAGAAACAAAAAATGTTAATAGACCCTTTGGAATGTGCTTGGGACACAAAGCATTCCTACTTTTTGTTGTGATTGTGTTTATCTAGGGACTAGAAAGACTCCTTAGCTTAGACCAAAAGTGAATTTAGTTGAAATTTCTTGTTGGCGATAAATAAAGTTCATGCTTGGAATATTTGTTGATGAAATAGACCTTTGTGCTAATCTGGCATGATTCACATAGCAATAACATGATGCATATTTGTTGGTTCAAATAAATTACACATATGTGTGGCCTTTGAATGACACATATATTACACATGCCTCTTAATGTTCATGAGAACCTCCAAATGAGAATGTTTGGTCTAGTTCTGAATATTTGTTCACAAACACTATGCATCATCAAAACCATGATATATTAGTACGGGATAAAATCCACATAAAGTAAGTTGGCTTATGCCAAAACATCCAAGAATGTAAATTACTTAAGTATTAGTATCAACTTCTTGTTTTATACTATCACCAGCTTAGATCCAGCTTTACCCAGCTCTATCATGCGCCGAGAGGGATCAAATATTTCGAGGTGCAAACCCTTTTTTGGAGTGCAATTGTTGAAGCAGGGTTTGCACCTCGAAATATTTGATCCCTCTCGGCTCATGATAGAGCCGGGTAAAGCTGGATCTAAGCTGGTTGGTAATACATTCCAAATCTCATGTCTGCATACGTGTTTTCAGTCTGCTGCGTAGTATACGATTGACTATATTTAATACCCACCTTGGATTTGTTTTGACATATGAATTTAAAATCATACCCAATGGACTGTTTTGATGGTTATCGTGGATTGGGGAAATACTCTCTGTTTGCTTTTAAAATCATACCCAATGGACTGTTTTGATGGTTATCGTGGATTGGGGAAATACTCTCTGTTTGCTTTTAAAATCATACCCAATGAACTGTTTGTTTTTAATTGCATACGATTCCCAATCGCTGGGTTTGATTGTAATAAGGAAGTGCGTGCTCAAAACTGTGTCGATGTTTCCCCAAAAGTTTTAATCCAATCCAATCCAAGTCTGCATCCCGTGATTACCCAAACGTTTTATGATTTACCAAAACATTTATTTTGATCTGTGGTTTTAAAAATTATATCCAATCTGTATTAACGTCTGGGTTCATATATACTCTCTTTTCAATTTACAAATTTCTGCGTTTGATTCAATCCCAAAGGACTGCGTTGGATTTATAACTTTGCATTCGATCCTGAAGGTCTGCATTTGTATGTACGAATATTCTAAACGTAGATCCGACATCTCTATTACCCCAGCATTGCCTTTGATTGGTTGTATATATAAATATTTTTAAACTGAGCGTTGACTTCCAAATCGTTTTTTTATTATCTGTCTAATATTTAATATTTTAAACTCAGATACATTCCGTTCTTGTCTGCGATACATTCCCAGTAGAAACATGTTTTTCTTTCTCTCTGTATGCATTTCTTTCCTGCGATCTCTGTATACTTGTTTTTGGTTTGACTGCGATTTAGATCTGGGGAAAATATCTTCGGGATTCTTGAAAATCCAGATCCTAGAAGACGTCTAGACTCCAGATCCTGCATGGAAGTCTGCATGGATAGGTTGTGCTTTAAACTCGAAGAGTTTTTTTGTATGCGGGTCAATTCACGAAGATTGTAGATAAAGAGATAATGCAGATCCAGAAATTGTAGATGGATTCTGGTGCTCGCCATCAATCACAGAAATGGACTACGGGGGAGAATACATCAAATACTATAATAATCTACTCGTATCAGTTTCTATAATTCAATCGTTTCTCATATGCATACTTGATATAGCAATTTAAATTATACGCATTCGCATACCTGAGACAAATCTGTAATTGCTCTCAGCCTTATTCCAAAGGTCCAGCTTGTACGTATTGTTTTGAAGTGTGTATAGGTGTTTTGATTTACTTACAAATATATATATATATATATATATATATATATATACACCTAAGATTATTAATTATTAAGCCGACTTTTTTATGTGACACGTGTCATCTCCATGTTGAGCACGGAATTACACTTCTACCTCATACCGGGCTGTAGAATGCGCCTCTCGACGCAATAAGATTTGCATGCTTCACACTAAACATTGGAGATCTTTAGTCTATATGTTTGTCAAAAAATTGTACTTGTCTTATTAGTAAAAGTGATATTGTTTTGAATTCATCCCTAATTTAATATATGTATGTTTTCTCATTTTTACTACTTGGCCTAACTCAATAACACCAATGTGTATGTTTTCTCATCTTTAGTACATTCCCCATTTGGTCTAACTCAATAGCACCCATTTTGGGTTTGGTCATTTGTCTTTACTCTAAAAATACTTACTCTATGTTGAATAGAACTGGACATCATTGAAGTATGTTCTTATGTACTTTTTACAAATAGTAAGAACCAAAGAGCCCTAACATTTGTTCAAAGTTGTGTGTGTATCTTAGGAACTCTTTGATCCCTTCACATGCTAGTATTGGCCACTTTATACTACAAGATACCAATAGTGGATAAATCCATTCTCTAATACAAGATATATTGTTGGTGCTCTTTAGCTAGTGTTGACCTCATCTCCTTTCACATGGAATTATCCACAAAATATTTTCCTTTTGCATCATGTATAGGTCCTAGATCTTACACTTGAATATGGTATAGTCTACATTATCCTTCAATGATGACAACAAACCAAAAATTAGGAAAGTACATATAACAAGGCTCAACTTAATTATGAATCATTAGAGAAGGAACAATATAGACCTTTTTTTTAATCTCTTTCTCAATTCCTTTATCTTATTTCATTTACTTTAATGACATAGCCTTATTAACATTATATGCAATATCACCTTCATTAACCTTAATGTGTTATTCTTATTGCAAAAGAGAAGACTTGCACACAATATTTGCACTCATTTGTTATCTTTTATGGAGCTTGATATTGACCATCTAATAATGATTACTCACTAGAGATCTTTAACCATACCTACATACTCTTTAGGTTGTGACCTACTTGTATGTCAATATTCTTATCTAGGATAATGATCTGGTTATGCATATTTATATTCATGTCAATATTATATACATATATATATATATACATACATACATACATACATATAACCCACACAATCTTGAGTCGCAAATGATAGTTTTGTTTGGTTCATAACAACTATAAGTCACTTAAGTGACATCCCGAACATCGAACATGTTCTTTGAGTGTTGGAATGATGTTCCTTAAGCAACATTTTAGACATCAATCAATTGTTGCTAGTACAACACTAACATCGAACATGAATTTTTTAGCAACGATTGGACGTCTCTTAAATGATAGCTAATATGTCGACAGAACATCGCTTGTCCATATTTAACATTGGTTGCATGTTGCTTAAGCGGTGACCGATAATTTGTTTATGTTGCATTGCTATTGTGGTCAAGTTTTGAAGAAGTTGACTGCACGTCGAATGCCTGTAAAAAAATGACATCTAGTGAGATATAGTCTTATCAAATTACACCTCTATTTGTGTCTATTATGTGACACTCCAACAACAATTGTTCGACATGATTCATTCGACGTGTATCTAACGAGAGGGAAGTTGGTGTTTGACATGTGGTTAACATTAAAAATTTTGAATGAGTGTGGAATGCACACCCCAAATGCAGTAGCTTCATAGCACTCAAAAAATCGAGCTAGCTTACTAGGATAGACATGGTAATCTCCTTGTGAACAACTATGGTCAAACTCTACCTATTCTCAAGGAACTCGAGTCGTTACTCGACTATATCAATCAATTTTTCAATGCAAAACTATGGCTACTTATTGTATCCATTGCATGGAAATATGTACCCTATTGGTGCAAACTCATGCATCTTCTTGGCATATCTATGATATTGATCAGTATCCACATGCACACGCACACAACATTAACCATGGATCAATCCTTTACCCAACCTATTCTAACTTGACTTTTAAGATTAGTTATTTATCACATAGTTATGTTAGTCATTGTTTTTTACCATATAAATATTTGCAAAATTGGCATTTTTATGTATTGGTAAAATATTTATTTGCAAACTCTAAATTTTTTTAGTGTCTAGTACAATAATGATGCTTCACAATGTTTCCAAAAGTTACCAAACTAAAATTTAAATAGTTTTGGGCATATGAACTAACCATTACTCCAATTTCAAGGTATCGTGATGTTGAGTCTTCTTTATGATTGTGGTCGTTCTTACTTTAAGACATGCTTGTCTTTTAAAATTTGGCATATTGACAATGGGTTAAGACGCAATGAATATAAAATTTATACTAAAACAATGATAAGAGAAAATATTACAAAGTGGTAGTGTACTACCTAGAACATTAAATATAAAATGTAAAGTGGGTTGTTCTTCTAAAATATGACATATCAATAATGGTTAAGATGCGATTAATTAAAATTATACCATAAAACTGTGATAATAAAGACCTACAAGTATTACAATAATGCCTAGAACATTAAATGTAAAGTAGATTAATAAAAATGGTAGAATAGTATTATAATACCTAAGACATTAAATGTAAAGTGGAATAAAATCCCATGGGGCATAGAATAAACGGTGAATGGGTGTATTGTTAAAGCACTCTTTGTGTAAGGCCACCGGTTCGAAACTCTATGGGTACTAGTTTACCCCCCAAAAAATGTAAAGTAGAATAATAAAAGTGGTTGAATAGTGCATCTTCATGACCTATCCTGAAAGCACCTCATAATCTCGCCGAACATGTCGTCGTCACATCAATTTCTTATTCCATTAAGGTTAATGGAAGGGGGTGCATTTAAAAAATATGGTCGAATAATGTCAATGTTATAAAAACATTGAAATCCGCATATCAAAATTTTGACATATTTAAGTTAAAGAAATCTTACAATTATTATTAACATCACATGAATATGTTTTACCCCACTTCCACCTAAACTTATTCCCATTTCAAAATTGAATTCAAATTATTTAGAGAGAAAGCATCAAGCATTTGGGACATGGTAGGGATGAATCGCAACACATCTTTTTCTTAACTTACCAAATTATGTTGTATTGAGGAGCTCATACAAAACCAAGAGCTATCAACAAGCCTAACTAAATATACACCCCATTGCATTATCTTTTGAAACTAAACAAACAACTTATAGTTCGATTTTGTCCAATCTAGGCCTTTAATCATGACAATCTCTTTCCCTCCATTGTTATGCTTTGGGATAATGTCTATCAAATTTTGCATTTCCTCTACTTTCTAATTACAATATTTCTTCGTGTCTGTATAACAAAAAAGTAGATAGAAATACCAAACTCAAGAATAGAGGGAAACAACAACAAATGATAAGATCGCATTGCATTTGCAAGTTTTTTGGTTTGATTTTAAATGAGTTGGGTTTAATCCATGCAACCACCCACACACATGCACATTTGAGCAATAGGAAGATGGTCTCCCATTATTTGTAAAACTAAACATGAAAATTGCATAATTTGGTATCCCTTTTTTAAATTAAATGTTATTTTTTCAATGGGTGATGTTTAGTTTGTTGTTCAAGTATGGCCAACCATGTCATTAACTATGCAGTAGTGATATACTACATTGATTTGAGCATAGTAACAGTATTTCTTGTGTGGGTCTTTTTTCTTCTTGTGTTATGTTACAACTTGAACTAGCACATGTTATAAAAGCCCTAAAGAACGAGGCTAGCCCAACAATAACCTAGAGGTGTTTCCCACTATCACCTTGATAACCATATCCCTACACTTTAGGTTGGCTCTTCTCCAACCCAAGGGGCGCTTCCCTAGTGTTAAGATTGCTTGTCTATGTCAATAAGGGCACAAGGTGATTTGAAGAGATAGCCTTGGCAAAACAATTTTTTGGTCTTCATAGTAAATAATGAGGTGGTGGGAGGACCATGAAGACTAGTGCTAATTACCAAAGAAAATGGAATCAAAAGGGAACAAAACCAATGGAAGGAGTAAGCTCATGAAATAATTAGGGTAGATTAGATCCCTTGCAGTGCCAACTAATAAACCCCCAACATGTTACAATATAAATATGGAACTCACTAAGAGCTCCCTTGCGATGCCAACTCAAAACAAAGCCAATTAAGGTGTGTCTTATACAAAAATATTGGAAACAATGTAATATTCATGCATAAAACAAAAAGGGATTAAGGAGATTCTTCACTCGCAAACCTCTTAATGAGGCAAACTTGCCCTTCTTATGGCCTCAATTAGCAAGTTTAGTTATTTCATCAATCATGCTAGCAACATTTAAAGATGAGAACAAGTAACCACACTAACAAATAGAGAAGAAAACCATGTAAACTATAAAATACTCTACAAAGATATATCAATTATGCTCCAAAAGAGAGAGACGTCTCAAAATCCAACCATACAAATAAAAAAGAAAGAATAAATATTTATAAAACTTTAAGCTGTAATAAACTAATGATTGATTTCCTAAATCTAACATAAAATGGAGTAAATAAGGCTCCACTACTTCAACTAATATTAACCAACCTTAACCATATGTCCAAAAAAGGTGGTCAAAATTACAATTACAATGCCAACAAAATATTAAAGATAGTCAAAACCATAATTACAATGCCAACAAAATATTAAAGATGGTCAAAACCATAATTACAATGACAACAAACTATTAAAAACTATTTTTTATTTAAAAAAAAAATTAACCTCCTCAAGAAACCTTCAAAATTACCTATTTAAGAACATGAGTCAATGACCCTTTTTTTTTATCTCACAAGAAATTATAAACTAAATATTTTTATATTTCCTAAGTAAACATCCCAATAGCACTCTACTCACCCTAAGAAATATTAAAAGAGACCTTACCACTTTAAATATGGCAAAATTGAAGGCTTTTAGACTTATCCTACATTTAGAATACATTTAGGGCATTCTAAAGGTATTCAACATCTTCAAATCTTGGAAGATTCTCAGTTGGTTATTGATTGGTTCAAATTAAGGAAGACTCTCAAAAACATCAATTTGAGACCTATTTTTTAAGACATTTTGTGATACATGGGCCTTTTCACAAACATCTCCTTTAGTCATGTTTTCAAGGAGAGGAACATGATTGTTGACTTTCTCTTCAAAATGGAGATTCTCATCGTTGAGAATTCTTCGTATATTTGGGGTGGTGCTGGCGACACTGAATGTGCAAATGATATTCATATTCAACCACAATGTTTGTTTTTTCATATCTCCTCTTTTTGAGTTCCTAATCTTCAGAGAACTATTATAGCAGTTGACATCATTATACATACCTCGTTTTTTGCAGTTCACTTTTTGTTGGCAAAAGCTGAGTTCTTTGCTCAGTCATAGGCTACAGCTCCTATGTACAATGTGGTTCATTTTCTTTTTCGTGGAAAAAAATGACATAATAAGAATGGAAATCTGCAAAGAATGGAAAAAAATGACATACTTAAACCAAAAAAATGTGGCTATCTTCTTAGGTGTTTGACCCAACTTACCAATTTCAATGATCCCCTTATGCTCATGAAGAAAATGGACTTCCTTTGGAGCAAACTAGCATAGATCCATCTTAAAAGGGGATCTACCAAGGGCAGAAAGGGATCAAATCTCTTGAGGTGTAAACCCCTTTTTAGAGTGTAAAGGTCGAGGCTGAGAGGGATCATATCTCTCGAAGTGCAAACCCTTTTTTAGAGTATAAACATTGAGGAAGTTTCTAATTTGTGTAGTTTTAT
>LPNX011129804.1:1023943-1303385 GCA_001517045.1 Pseudotsuga menziesii | reverse complement strand
TATATATATATATATATATATATATATATATATATATATATTTTAAAGAACACCTTCTTCCTATTTTTTTAAAAGGACACCTACCATCTCTAGGATGAGCACACCCCTACTCTGTTGTAGATTGCACCTCTTCGGCCCAATGAATTTACTTTATAAGATATGTAACATGACTTACTGGCATTTTTATCCACATAAGATAATAACATGACTATTAAGGGGACTTTATATTCAATTGATATCAACATTTTGGTACTTTAGTATTTGATAAATTGGGTTTAAGGTTTAGTAGTTTAGTATTTGATAAATTCTGTTTAAAATGTAAGCTAAAATTTATATTATTTATTGAAATTAGAATTTTGATTATTTAAATAGCAATTTTGATTGCAGAAATGAATTCACCTTCATTACCCTTGAGGCATCCTATCATGTAATTTCAACAACTCAAAACTGCCATTACAACAATTTTTGCCAAATTTTTGTCTTATCAAATATTAATTAAATTTCAACAATTCTTACATAATTTTTTTTTGGTAAATTTCAACAATTCTTGCATAATTTTTTTTTCCAAAAAGCTTGTCAAATACTAGGTACAAATATTAGAGTTTAACTTACACCTTATTTTATCCCATTACTTTTTTGTAGACAAAGTGCAAACGGATATGCTAAGAATTCCCTCCATCCCTTCCATATAATTTGGCAGAGTTTTGCTAAAAATCACACTTTCTAATCTCCATCTTTTAACAGTTGCTGCCTCTGCATCCATTTGTTCCTCCCCCTTCTTCCTCTGTCGATGTTTGTGCTTTTTGCTTACCATGGACATCCTCTAATTTAACCGCCTTTCACTTGCCATGGACATCCTCTAATTTAACTACGACTCTCTCTTGGCCTTGCTTGGAGCATCTTTTCATGTCATCAACCTGCAACTCTGAAACATCTGCAGCAAATATATTTCTTTCTTTTCCCTGGGTATGTAAGCCATTTCTTTCTTAATTTTCTCAAAGAAATGGGTAGGAGTCTTCCCTTTCCTGCTGACTCTCACATTTTTTCCGAGCTAAATTAATCACTGGCAGTTCCTAAACTTCATATTGTCCTCCATTTTGACCATGGGAACCAGCTTCTTTTAAAGTCGTAAATATTGTATCTGTAAACTCAACAGTAGATTCGTGAGAAGGTACCTGAGCTCTTATTAAGCTGTATTACTTTACATGTGAAGTAGAAATGTTGCTGCCACAAAGATTGAGATCTTCATCATGCTGGTCAACACCTTCGTTGGCTGGAAGCCCACCATAATCGTTGGTCAACACCAGGCTTCAAATTTGAATCCTTCAAAGCCCTTCAAAGGCCATTTTAAACGTCATAGAAGGCCACAAAATTTTTCCCATGCAAACAAAATTTAGTTTCATTTCCAGTACTTCAATAATGAAATTGAGTGAGCCTGAGTAAATTTGCAGCAGAAGGGCAACTAAAAAAATTGCCTTTCCAGGGGTTTTGATTCAGTGGACTATGGGAGATTCCAAACTCAGAGTCTTCCCAAGTGCCCTTGAATAGTTGGATCATGGATGAGAATCTTGGTCCCAATCGACACAAACCACAGTGGGGCCACCGGGATTCTTAGTGTCAAGTTCAACCCGATGATTCAGGATTATGCCTCAGGATTCGATGTTCACTTTCAAAGAATTTAATGACATTGGCAAGCATTAATGATTCACCAATTTCATTAAATCTTGGTATGAGATGATGCCACCTGCCAACTCGATTTTCCATCTGTCATCTTATTGTTCATCAAGTCACGTGATCTCGCAACTTATAAGTCACTTGAGTATTTGAGTATATGATGTGAAATTAAATTCTCATATGAGTCATATCTATGGATGGTGAATTGATTTGATACCCCTCCATTGTCAAGGCTCTGCAAGGAAAAACTAATGGTGTTGTTTTTTGGGTTACAACTTACAAGTTGTAATTTACAATGTCTTGAGAAATCTTTTCTATATTTGAACCTAACTTGGTCCAATGGGTATGCAAGTTTCTAGATTAGGGTTTCACCCAGTGCTAGACATTTCTATTATGACCACCACAAGACAGGGATGATGAATCTTTGGCAGAAGGATAGCAGCACGTCGCCCTTTGTTTGTGCTCATGAATCATATCCTATACTAGTTAGTCCAGGATTCTAGGATTTATTCCAATTTCCATTCATTTACTCGAGTCAGAATCATTCGAATTAGCACTCACAGTCTCTCACTGTCCACCTAGGCCGCTTAGTCTACCTGTGTCATTGGAGGAAGGCGGTTAGGCAGTAGAGACAAAGGAAACTAGAATGGAGGGATATCCAGAGAGAAGGGTTATACAATATGCATATAGTTAGCTCTAAGAGAAATGAAAGAATTTGTCATATACCTAACTGAAGATTGTCATTACTTAATCTATCGAGATGCTTACGTGGTAACTCTTATGCCTGATTTGTTTATGAGGGCTTCATGTGAAGACAATGGCTACGATTTGAAGAGGCTCGTTTCCATCATTATACCACTAATGAATTGGTCCTGCAAATATCGCTATTACGTCTCCCCTACTCACTCACCTCACCTTTTGACTTGAGTCCTCTTCTTCTTCTTCCTCTTCCTCCCGTGGGCTCTCTGATCTATGCCATGAGCGCCCTCATAACAAAGAATGATCTCTAAAAGTCTCTGGAGACCTCGAAAAAAAATACCCAGTTTTCCCTCACCTGCACAGAAATATCTATGTTATGTAGATGCAATTATAAAATGGTTTTTTTTGTAATCATGTGAAATACAAAAACATGCATTCTCCTACCTCGGGCAAGGTAAACCAACTCCGTAGCACTGAGATATTTTGGAATTTAGATGTCATTGCTTCCAATCATCTTTCTGTAGAAGGAAACCGTTTCACATTCTATTTCCTCATTGTCTTATGTGGTGGACAACTCGAAGGTTCCACCTTTGTCACAGGTAGGAGCAAGAGAACCAAAGGTGGAATGTTGGGTAGGCTGGATTGAGCTTTCCCGAACTTAAAGAGATTGGCAAAGTCTATGGAAAAAAAAAACATTATTTTGGGTTTACGAGTATAGGATAGTTGGAGGCCAGGACTCAAACTCTCAACTCTCCAATTCTATGCTTCAGTGTCTCCCTAACTTCTATTTCCTCTAGAAGATTATGCAGAGCTAAGCTGTCGACTTGGTTGTCATGAATTTACAAGTATGTATAGCATTTTGCACTTGTGTAACATTTTATATGTGGATAAAAGTTAAATATGTTGCTTGTTGGATTTCCTTTTGATTCTATAAATATAAGGGTTTAAAATTTCTCCATCCAAAATGTTGTTTGAGATTTGTAATGTATTATCTAACTGTGTCCTCCAGACTAAGTCTTGAATACTCAATAGATGTAACTTTAAAAAACCCAATATTTAAATGAAATCAAAACCAAAATAGTGTATAGTTTTCATAGTCTAGGACCACAACTTTGTTTGGGTGGAGGAGCAAGAAGAAAGAGCGTTGTATTTGAGTTCCAAATATGTCAATGTTATTTATCTATCGTGAATTGTAAACATTAGGTTGAAAGAAAGAACAATATTTGAATACAAGTGTTTGAATTATTCCAATTTCCTTAATGAAATCCAAAGGTTGAAAGGATAAAATATTTAACAACCGACGCTGTAAATGTTGTAGACTTTGACCCCTTCGTTTTCCTGTCATCCTTCTAATAATGGAAACAAGTAATACAAATTGTCTACCAATATATCTAAACAAGGGAATCCCTCGACGGGCGTTAATGAATGAGGGACTGGGAGTGCAGTGAGCTAGAAAAGAACATGATTTCAACATCCTCGCTGTCGCAAGCCTCCCAAATGTGTGTTTATGATTCATCTTCCTTATTGACTATCCATAATCCATCTAAAATTGGGGATTTTGTTTGATCACGTTGAATTGAGCATCTAGGAAGGACATGATTCAATTCTAAAAATAACCGTTGAATTTAGGGTTAATAAAAAAGGTTGCTTCCTGAAAGCATTAGGTATTACATTCTGAGTTTTTTCTTTTAGGCAGGCCCAATCACACTTGACCAATAGAGCCACCATCAAGCAGAATCAATCCTCCATTCAAAGGTCCTTCCAAATTCCAATGCCTTATTTTATCAATGACCTAACAACTGAGTATTTCACCGGCCCGACAGAGTTGTCCCTTATCTAAGTTCAAAAAACTATATTCTCCAAGGACTAGGAGAGTAGAGACTGCTTTAGAAATGTATGGAATCTCATTAGCTAAAATAATAATGATTTTGTATCTACGCATGTGTCTCCATATTTGTATGAGATCTTTCTCCATGACATGAATGGCGGAATATGTCTCAACGGTCTCTAATGTGATTCGTGTGAGGTCCATAGAGATGTGAATTATAGGTTTCCACACAATAATAGAGTGTGCGATATAGTCATCTCTTGTGGGCTCTGGGAGGCTAAATAAATAGTTGTTGCTCCTAAAACATTTAGGTGTTGGCAATGATTTTCTTTTCAATTTCCGATTTACAATTAGTTTGTGTGCATCTGAAAGCCATAAACCATAATAGAACACAAAAAAATCAAAAGTTTAAAATACTTGATATTTGTTGGAGAATTTGAAGTGTTTCCGTAAAATTACTAGGATAATATGTCAATATTGGAGAGACTTGTTTATTTATTTATTTCCAATTTCTAGGATTTATATAATTAAGGGTATAGAAGGTATTTACTTTATGAGGATATCCCCTACATTAGGGAGGCCACATGAATAAGAACGTGTAATGTATGCATTGGATGTAAACCATTTCAATTTGTATTGAATTTGGTTCTTTCTTTGTGCTCCCTCCCTTACTATAATCTTCCTACTCACCTACTCTTGCATATGTCATGGATAGATAGATTTGTTCATGAATAGGTAGATTGAACCATTATAGGCACTACAGGCATTCCGACTCAATTTCATTACATTATAGGAACTACATGCGCTGAAAGCAATATATACGGAGAGGAGAGTTTGTTATTACATAAGTAAGATAACTTGTCTTTCATGGTGCATTTAACCTAGAGGGGTATATCTCCCTCTTACTATTGTGACTAGTCTCAATGACTATTCCTTTGGGGTACGCACTTATTGCTTCAAAATGATTTTATTTTCATTTCCAATTTCCAATAAGTTTGTGTACATTTGAAATTGACCATAAACTATAAATTATAATAGACAAAAAAATTACCTTTGAATATGAAAATAATAAAAGAGATGAATTGCTTTAAAATAAATGTTTTTTTACCATAATTGAAATGATTTACATTGTTCAAAGTGATTCCTCTCTTCAATTATTGCACTGCTCTTTAATTAAATCTAGGTTGAATTTTATTAAAAAAAGATTAGATAGCAATACAATATTAGTTGTAGTAGATTAATCTTAAAGTTTTATTTATTTTTATTAGAATTATATCTTTTAGGTTATACTAAAGTAAATGAGATATGATAATTTAGGTTACTTTTTCACATTAAATATTTCTTAGGTTATGGCCAATAACTCACTAATTATTAAAAATTTCTCTTAAATTATTCTTTTATATAAAAAATTGTAGTATTTCTAGGTTATAATTAGATATTACATTTAGTTCTGTATTTTATAAAAAATAGGTTAAGTAATTCACAATTTATTCATTAAGAAAAATATTTGATATTAATAAATTTAATTTAGACTTATATTCTATTCTAAGTTTAGAATCATTTTACCAATTTAGGGTGTTTGTTTTAATCACACTTAGATTTCCTTATTATCTAGCTTAACATTTGTAGGGTTTGGGTTTGGTCTTAGTTATATAGTCGACATTATCTATTTCCTAGTTTTCTCTTGAAAGGTGTTGTTAAAGATATATGAATAAATCTTTATTCTTTACTCAACTCGACTCATTGTGGACGATTACCTTGCATACCACTCCTCAAACCTATCAAACTAGAATTTAAGAGAAGAGATTGTAAATATATTTTTTGTCAAAATGACATTTTTGAATCATGTAAGGTTCACAAAGAGATTACAGTATATAATAGTCCTTGTTTTTTGTCTAACATTTTTACATAAATTTAAGATGGAATTTTGAAAAGATAATTGTTGAAGCCCTCTCAAACTCCTTCTCGTGTGAGATCCAGATACTAGTAAGATCCACATTGAAGTTTGAAGGATACTTTTTCAATGTGTTTGAATAATTAGTATATGCACTGAGTTTTGAAAAGAGAAATGGGAATCCCTATCAATCCCTCTCATTTGACATCTAGATGTTAGTAGACTCAAGACTAAAGTTTGAAGGATAAACTTTCAAGTGTTCTAATACTTAGGTTTATTATGGTGAAGACGATGCTTAGGGATTAGGTGGAGTTTGAAATTGAATGGCTAGTTACTCACTAAGTGGGTCCATATGGATCTAATCCCTAAGCATCGTTCTAACATATAAATTAGCTTTGTGATGGTATTTGTAACTTTTATTGGTTGTTAATGAAAACGTGGATTGGAAAAAAATTCATGTAATGTAAAATGTCATGGAAAAATTATTCTTCTATTTTTTTTACTTTTATGTTGTTTCTTTAAACCATTGGTTATGGTAATGATCAAGTGGTCACAACAAGGATAAACAATTTTAAATCTCAAAGGGATGTACAATGTTAGAAGTACAATAGTTTTAGGAAGATACCTTGGCACTCGACAAAAATCATCTTTTTAGTTTTTATTATTAATGTTAGGGATCTGATGATTGATCTCTTTTGGCCTTATAACATAGCACTTATAGTAGTGGAGCTCTTCTCAAAAAAATTCTAGACACAAATAAGCTTTGGTACCTCATGAGCCTACTTTCATCCCCAATTTCATATTATGCATTCAGATAAGGTTGCTAGTAGTTCTCCACTACTGGAATCACTTTGATAGGAAAAAAACATTTCCCTTCACAAAATAAACAGGCCAAAAAAATGCAATACAAAAAACCAATAATCCTAATGGTTCTTGCTATGTTCACATTAATTAACAAAACAAGTGCACCAATCTCTTTCTAAATGGTCTTTTTTCCAATCTCATATTTGATTATGGGTACATTTTAGTCACTCTCAACCTTTATTTTTGTCTCTCCTCCTCTAATCTAACTCTTGGACATGACAAATCCCCCATTAAAAGAATTTGGATGTGATAAATCATCATATACATGGTTTACCTCACTAATTCTAAGTAAAAGTTGAATCACTTGAGATTTCTTTGTATTATCATTTTTTTTCTATACACTGTTTTTAATAATAATAAAATTTTGTTATACACTTTCAGTTTCAAATGAAAAGAATGATTTATTTTTACATGTCAACATTAAAGGGTTCAATTTCTCACAACTCTTCAAAGTGAAATGGGACCCTGCCCTTCAAATTTGATCCCTGGTCAACACCTTTGTTGAACCTTCTGCTTCAGATGGATCAGGTCTGCTCCCTTGAGTGGAAGAATTGCTACCAGGAACGGTATCTTTCTTCATTGTCACGCTTAATGATACGGATGGATGCATTTAAGTGGCAGGTGTCTTGTTTTGGATTTTTGTTTTGAAGAGGCGCATTGTACTACTGGCAGGTGTCTTGTCTTGTTTTGGATTTTTGTTTGGCAGGTGTCTTGTTTTGGATTTTTGTTTTGCTGAAAGTTTAATAAAGAAAGATGTGTAACTTTTTCCGTGTTACTTAAAGCTCCTAGAGCTTAACTCAAATTAATTTAAAACATTTACAACAACATATATAAAACTACACAAAATTAGATATATTAAACTCTTTCTCAACTTTTACATTCAATTTTTTTTTACCACAGGACCAATTACAATTCGAACAATTGATAAATCCCTTCTCTTGATAGATCTCCTTTTAAAATAGATATATGCTGGTGTATTCATCTTCTTTACCTCTAAAATCTGGCTCTAAATGGTGTCCCGTGTATCACAAATATGTTTGAATCGACAGATATTGACGATGCCTAGCTATCTGAATGACGAGCACTTCGTAAAAGACTCGAATTATATGAATTAGATACTGATGTTCCGGCATTTGAAAATAACTGCCAAGACCGAAGCCTTACCTGTAAAATTGCTATTTAAATTCTACAGTATTATCAGAGTTTCCCAAACTGCTTCCACGAATAGTAAGCTCAGGGGAAGCTAGGAGTTCTGTCCAGCCATCATTCTCAGGACAAGCAGTGGCTTCGCAACCTTAGGCAACGACCTTCCAGGTTAAAGCCTCATCTTGCAATTTGTCAAATGACATTAAAAAGAAATGACCAGTCCATTACTTCTTCAGGCCTCCTATCACACAGAGAATGGATTTGGGGTGTTGCTACAAGAAAATACTGCATATGCTTCTCAGATACTGGTATTTTGTCCAGATTCACTCATTATTTTCTATCTCTCGCTAACAGGAACCTTAGGATGCACAGAAATATGCCCAGAACCACTTCTCTCACGCCCAGGTTCAGTGACTGCTGTCCTCATCCACAGAACTAGCCCAGAATGCTGATAGGAGGTCAAATCACGCACAGAACTGCCCTGATGTGCCTAGAATGAGCCCAGATTCAATTTTAACGGGGTTTACTTATTGTACTACAGGAAGAGTCTCCAACTGCTTGGCTCTCTCTAACGCCCAGAAAAGAAACTTTAAGGTTGCTGTCCATAGGAAATGATTCCAGAGAAACAGATGGGCTTCTTACTGTCAAAGAATCTGAAATGAAATCAATCTTTGTTGTTTGTGCAAGTACATACGATTTTATAAAAGAGAACAGTCCTCAAATATGTTTGTAGCTGCAAATCCATGCCCAAAACCCTGGAATAATCCAAGTATTCATCAAAAATCCTTAGCAGTGCCCAGAAATTCTGGCTTTGAGATAGACTTCGGAGGATGCACAGCCTAAAACCAGAAAATCATCTAGGGCATTATCATCCTGAAACATAAGCCACCCACGGCTCCATCAATCTATACCCTCTTTACTGAAAATGTGAAAAAATTTCACATGAGGACACCCATGCAAAATGGGGGTAACATATTCAACATATCAAACTGCATTGTCAAGAATGCAACAGCCTTTTCTGCATTGGTTGCTCGTTACAGTGCTTTTTTGTTCATGCGGAGGCATTTTACCCTTTTTGATGGTGCCCGACTGTAATGTCAGTCATGTAATTTGTGGTTTACTGCATTGTTTGCCCTAAAATATAATGAGGCATGCATTATGCCATTGATATCTTTATAAAAGTAGGATGTCTGCACAAGGATGAGATCTTAGGCATATCACAATTTCATAGCCTTCAAGATGTGTGTCTGATGTCAGGAATATGGCTTTCTCTCTGGTTAGGACTATGTCAGGCATGCTAAGATAATGTTTGCAGTGGCTGCACAAGACCACTTTTAAGTTTTAAGGGTTTTTCCAAGAATGATTGCATGATGGAGTATTGAATTACAGGATTTTTGAAGATCTGAAAGTCTAGTTTAGGAATCTTGATCTAGTTTGAATATCTTTTATTTTATTTTATTTTCACACACAGTAATAGTAAGATAGCGAACTTGGCTCTATTTCTTAGTATGGCTGTTTTGAGTTGTTATAGCCAGATGGAAGTACATTGCAAATAAACAATGGTTAAGAAATTTAAACTCAACATGGTAAGAGTAATGACAAGGCTGGATAGTTGACAATTAGTTAAGTATAAGAGTTTAGAATCATAGGATGAAATAGTTTAGGACTGAACTCAATATGGTAATGGGCATTCAATTATCGGAACTTTATAGGAAATAATGGATTAATGCAAATCTAACTCATACTTTGTCTAGCCCTAAACCTTAGATTTAGTTCGCCCTGTAGCATTGGTTATATCACAATTAGACTTGTTCAAGCCTCTTGTAGCCATGGAATTTCTTGGCTTTCTTTCTTTCGGCAACAATATAAGGTACAACACTATTGGGTCACATAATCGAATGCAATGCAACGTCTAATAAATTCTACCCCCAGAAAGGAAAAGAAGTGATAGTATAACAAGAGCCACGTGGTGGCAATGTTCCCGACATTGCCACTTGCTATGGGGAGGAGGTATTTGTATTTAGCTTTTGAAAATTGATGCATTTGAAGATGAATGGTTTAATTGTTATGTTGGTAAAAGATGAGAGATATGGATGTATATATTTCAATCCTCTTAACTAGGTTTATGAGGCACTTGGAATCACCCATTGTATCAAGTGGATTTGTACATTGATATATTAGCGGCATCAATTTTAAAGCTGCCAGAATTTGTGGATTGTACATTGATATATTAGCGGCATCAATTTTAAAGCTGCCAGAATTTTAAAGCAACAATTTTTAAACTGTTGGCAGTGTTGTGCATGTTATCAGCACCTGTAGGCACACTTATCATGCTTTCAATACCTTAGCATAGAAATGATACACAAGGAGAATATTATATACATTAATGTACTGCGTATGTTTACCTTGCCGAATGGTTCTGTATAGAGTAGCGCTATATCCTGGTAACTACTCACTCCCGTATGAAGAATGTTGCAAAGACAGTAATATGCATTATTTAGTGAAAAAAGCATTTGTTTCTCTCCCTCTCTCTCTCTCTCTCTCTCTCTATATCCACGTTCAAGCTCAGAAATCTTTGCGGTGCTAAAACAGGTTTACAAAATTTACTCATTTAACCTGAAACACCTACAAAGATTGTCTTTAATTTCTTCTTCATACCAAAAGTAGCAGCGCCGTCCCTCTCCTAGAGCGCGGTTTAGAATCCTCGGCACTTCATTGGAAACAACCGCCGTGGTAATCCAGTTGTCGTTCCCATTAGTTCCTGTTAACATATGCATTACTATACGAATGTCCATTTCCATTGATGGAAACGTTCATGAAAAAAACACAGCATTTTAATTAGAGCCTAAGCAATTCCCACTAAAGTTAAACATAGAATTCTCTACATTTGCACGGCACTGAAATCAAGGAAGTCATATATTCTTGTGTCGAAACGCAAGCTATTCATTTCGTCCTCTTTAGTCCTTATTTTGTCAACATCTGTTCTTCCTTTCCTTTTTTATTTCCTTGTTATGTCTATTCGATAATGATAACTCAAAGGAAAAAATCTGAGCAATAAATAATTGATGTCGCAGCCTTCGAGTCCTGTGAAGGATTTGAATGCTGAAAATTTACTAGTAAACCCTAAAAGGCAAGAAGTATGTAACAGGAAAAAAGAGAGAGTAAAGTAACTCACCTCCCCTTAATTTGTTCCTTAATATTTACTAACCATCATCATAATCAACTAAAGGATCAGTCCGGTGATACCTTGGAAGGTAAATTCCCCAACTTCAATTCAGGAAGGCCGAGAATCGCAATGTTTAGGCTCTCTGGCATCAGCGTTGAATCCCACTTTTCACCTTTGAAACATCCTATATAGCTTCAGAAACATAAAACAAAAATTACTAATATGCAGTAAAGTGACTAAAATAGTGGTACTGTAAATTAAAAAGCTGAAGAAATCTCACTGTCATACCATTAATAAAGTGATAATAGATGGAGAAAACTGGAACATATCATGAGGGATGTTTATCTTCTTTGCAACCTATAGATCCCATGGAAGAAATGGGTTGTAAGTGATACAACGCACAGGTGGAGCATCCCCCTGGCCACAAAAAGCCGCTTGATCAGCTGCTCCAATGAGCAGGTAAAACCTAACTATTCTTACCAAGTAGATCAAGTTTTAGATTCAATTAATATAAGCGACATCAATCCTAAAAGGAATGTTATTTACCGGGGATGTTACTCAAGGTAAGCTGAATAATCTGAAACACTTTTTTGACCTTATGGGACTTCAATCAATGTAAGGTTGAATAATCTGAGACAAATTTTTGACCTTATGGGACTACACTTAACTTTTCATTTTCATTTTCGGTAAGAATACACAGTGAAACCCTATTATGATGCCACATGTATCAAACCGTGTGAATTCACAACGAGTAATCATACCCAAGTCCTCTATAGAAGAGAACAACAAATAAAATTGAATACAATCATGCTTCTCTTGGTTTTGGATTGCAATGGTTAATTTGGTGTTCTTACCATTTGATGAATCAGCCCCAACGAACAACAATCCCAAAACAAAATCCTGGTTCCATAGAACGCTTCAACAACAAGTATTGACATACCAAAGTTTAAGCTACAAGAGTCGATTTGTTTATGAGTTTCATGAACAAATGAAGAGAAATCATAGATGGAATAGGCTGCAAACAAGGAATGCTACGCATAATGAAAATGTATAAAGAGCTTCAACAAAAGTATGAATATGGTCTAAATTTTGTAGAGATAACCGGCAGTGATCTGTACCAGAGCTTCTAATTTTTTCTTCTTCTCTTTGGAAAAACATGCAACAACAACCAAATTTAGATTCTGTGGGAAGTTTGAACACCGAGAAGCTAGGAAATGGTCGAATCTGGAAATCATAATGAAAGATAGTGATTGGTGCAGCAAACCTTTAAACAGTGGGTTTGCATCTCGAAATTGATGAAAATATTTTCATTACCAGCTGGATGTCGATTCCAAACGACTTTCAAATACTAATCGTCGACATTATCCCCATCGCCTCTTCGTTCAACTGCAAGCTGAACATTAAAAATTCAAATAGATTGTACAAATAACCACTGGGATCGGATTTATTTTGAAGAATCATGATGTCTAATTGCACCAAGCAAAGGTAAAATGTATGGATTACTGAAATCTACCATTTGAGTCTGTGAAAACATTGTTAGGTGATTGATTCAACAAATTTTCGATCTAGAATTTACCAAATAAACAGGTATAAAAGATAAAATTTACAACTTTAACGACGTTGCTGATACAATTTTTTCCCTAAATAAAAATAGAATCCATTTGACCCATTTGTCGCAATCACCGACAGAATCCGTTTGATCCAATATTAATTTATCGCACTGCACCGTCTTTTATTTTCGTTTAGGCCGGTGGGAGGTATTACAAACCTTGAAAGAATGATAAGCTCAATGTGGAATTCAAATCCTTACCGTTACTCCGGACAGTTGGCTATCTTGGCAAAAATTAGAGCACCTTCATACTTTCGTTCCAGCTCTCTATATATTTTTAGCTCTGCTTAACCTTCCTCTTTTGCAGTCCAATCCATCTAGGACTGCTTTTCATTTCTTCATGTAGCTCAGAGCCCAGCCAGCTATTGTTCATATGATTGAAAAAAACATGGCTGATGTTTGAGTCGAGGAAAGTCGTCTGGAATGCACTCCAATTCTATTAGGAGCTTAAGTTGTTCCAGATATTCCTTGGCTTGAATGACTCTATCATGATTGTAGCTGAAAGTAACTAACGTGACGAGTAAACCCCTAGAGGCGATGTTTTTTTGCAAACTGGAGCATTGGATTCGTATGGTCAGTCGCAGGGTATGACAAGACCAGGACGCGAGCCTCATAGTATTATTCTGTGTATCCATGACTGAACTGCAAGAGATTAAGCGTATTGCACTGTATATTAATAGGTATAAAACTCGCCTCATAACACACAGCCACAGGCAGACAAACAACCAACCACAGAAATTTAAAGACGTGAAGAGAAGGGTTAGGAAGCTCAAAATGAAATTTGCTTGTGTTCTATGTGAAAGGGCCAAATGATGCATATGACAACAGAAAAAATTCATGTATGCATAATTCCAACCAAACTTTTCTGGCGAGCATTAATCATGATACGATTTCACAAAAATGGTCTACGCGATTTCATAAGCACCATTCATAGTTTAATATTTCTAGTCAAGTTTAATATTTCTAATCAGCTTGATGTCTGGTGGGCATGTGAAAAATATTCACTACTATCAATATCAATCCCCCTTTCACTTAACGCAGGGAAGAATATTAAACACACTGTTGATGTATTTGTAACTTCAGAATGTATTCATCTATGTATCTTATGTCTTGTAACCCGATGTTTATTTCGGGATGTATCTATTATGTAGTTGAGTCATGTTGTCATGCCTCGATGTTCCGATTGGGAGGATCTATTATGTAAACAAGTCATGTCAAGTCATTGTGGGTAACCCTCCGATTGTCTAAAGGTTAAATTCCCCGCAGTTCCGGGGCACTAGGGTTATTAGACTCTCCTAGTAGAGATCGGCCCTAAGAGGGTTTTAGTCATGCCGAGATTAGTATAAATAGAGAGCTGGAGTCTTTATTTAGCACACAACTTATACACACTCAAGTGTAGCGCATAGTTGAGGAAGGAGAAGACACTGGGGCTAGACAAGAAGAAGGATACTACTGTCGGGAGGTCACTTACTGTTTTGGGCTTTTCTATTTTTGTGCTGATTCTATCTCTGAGGAAGTTGCGGGGTTTTCTTCTTTATGGTTTCCCCGAGGAAAAATGTTGTGTTCATTGTCTCTTGTGTTTAATTGTTGTGCTTGTTATTCTCCCAGTTAAAGATCCTAATAATACTAGCTTAATGTTGAAAAACTAACATGGTATCAAAGCTAGCCTGAGAAGAAGACACTGTGCAGCTGCGGGAACTAGGGCTTCCTATTTTGTGGATCTTCCTCCACAGATTTTCAGCAAAAGTAAGGTGGAATAACTCTCCTCCTTAGGGCGCATCTTTCTGTCGAAGCAGAATCCAATTCTGAGGTTTTTCAGTTTTGG
The DNA here is from genome assembly GCA_001517045.1 of Pseudotsuga menziesii. NCBI lineage: Eukaryota > Viridiplantae > Streptophyta > Pinopsida > Pinales > Pinaceae > Pseudotsuga > Pseudotsuga menziesii. The sequence continues at coordinate 1,288,680 of LPNX011129804.1, read as the reverse complement.
ACTCGACACTACTGCTGGAAATTAGGGCTTTTCACAAAAGAGGAATTTTTCAGTGAGCCCAGGCCTGGATTGATCTCCTCCCCAAAATCGAAGTTAGGGATAAATTTCAAGGCATTTGGGTGGACAGAACTCCGGAAAAGATCTAGTACTGCAGGATTTCAGCTCCAAATCTAGATCCGACATCTTGACCTTGTAAGATCTAAATCTTTTGTATTTCCGTTTGAGGTTCTCAATTTAAGATGTCTCATCATACCAAGCTTGATGAAAAGCTTGAGGAAGCTGATAACTTCTGAGCCTAGAAGTATAGGATCTCCCTGGTCCTGGAAGAAAATGAGTTGGACTCCTACATCCATGAGGAGGTTCCAGTTCCAGAGGGAGATGAGGCTAAGGCCTTACATAAGAAGAAGATGGTTATGGCAAAGAGGATCATTGCTGATTCTATCAAGGATCACCTTATCCCTCAAGTGTCCTCTCTCAAGACACCTAAAGCTATGTTTGATGCCCTAACCAAATTGTTTGAAGGGAAGAACATAAATTGAAAGATGACTCTGAGGAATCAACTGAAGAATGTGAAGATCCAGAATGTAGAGACCATCCAGTCTTACTTCACAAGGGTTTCTCAGATCAAGGAACAATTGGAAGCAATAGATGAAGAAGTGGAGGATGTAGAAATTGTGATGACCACCTTGAATGGTCTCCCTAGGACATGGGACTCTTTCATTCAAGGGATATGTGCTAAAAATAAGTTAGTCAAGTTAAGCAAACTGTGGGAAGAATGTTCTCAAGAAGAAGCTCGGATAGCAGCTCGAGAAGAGAAGATGGGAAGTGAAGATCAAGCTCTCACAGTACAATCCAAGAAACCCAGATCAGAATAACTCTAGAAAGCCTAGAGATAGGTCTAAGTTCATTTGCTATACATGTGATGAAAAAAGACACTTTGCTAGAGATTGTCCTAAGAACAAAAGTAGCCCTCAGAAGAAGAAGGGAAGCAAGAGAAGACATCATGTTCATGCTGCAGAGGATGATGAACCTTCATCGAAAAGAACCAGATATGAAAGTGAAGATTCTTCAAGCGAGGATGAATATGTTTTGATCTCCGCTCTTACGGGAAACATTACTCATGGAAGTGATGATTGGCTTATTGATAGTGGGGCCTCCAAACATATGACTGGATTCAAGGAATCCTTTGTGAGACTTTCAAAACATGAATCACCTCACAAAGTGAAGCTAGGAGATGACTACCAATATCCAATAAAAGGTAGTGAGGAATCTTCCTATAAACTAGACTCTGGTAAGTCTCTAACAATGAAGGAAGTATTGTTTGTGCCAGGACTCAAGAAGAACCTTCTCTCCATATCAGCATTGGATGCAAAAGGAATGAGGGTTGCATTCATAGATGGTCAAGTCATCATGTGGCCAAGAGGAAAGACTATCGATGATGAGGTGGTGATTGGAGAACAAGAAGGTTTGTACAAATTGAAGGGCCATCCAGAACAAGCCTTGGTCCATGACACAGTAGAGCCAAGTGAACTTTGGCATAGAAGGCTTGCACATGTGCATTACAGAGCACTACCTCTTGCAAGCAAAGTTGTTGAAGGTCTTCCAGAAATGCAAGCAAAACATGACGGGGTCTGCAAAGGATGTGCGAAAGGAAAGAACACAAAGAAGACATTTCCAAGTAGCGAAAGCAAAGCAAAAGGAATCTTGGAAATCATCCACTCCGATGTATGCGGTCCTATGTCATCAAGCTCACTAAGCGGGTATGCATATTATGTTTCTTTTATTGATGATTTTTCTAGGAAGACATGGGTTTACTTCATGAAGAATAAAGACGAAGTATTCAACAAGTTCAAGGAATTCAAAGCCTTGATCGAGAATCACACTGCAAAGAAGATCAAGACCTTTCGATCAGATAATGGCGGAGAATTCACTTTGAATGAATTCAAAGAGCTATGTAAAGAATCAAGGATTAAGAGGGATTTGTTCACTCCTTATAATCCACAACAGAATGGGATTGCATAACGGAAGAACAGAACTATCATGGAAGCTACAAGAGCTATGCTTCATGATCAAGATCTTCCTATATGCATATTTGGGTGGAAGCTGCCAGAACAGCAGTGTATGTACAGAACCGTACTCCACATAGAGTACTCGAGAACAAGACTCATGAAGAAGTCTTCTCCGGCAAGAAACCAGAAGTCAGCCATCTCAGAATATTCGGTTGTTCAGTATACATACACATTCCAAAAGAGAAGAGAAAAAAATTAGATCCTTCAGGAAAGAAGGGTATATTTGTGGGATACTCTGAAAGCTCGAAGGCTTACAAAATATATTTCCCAAGATACAAAAAGATTGACATCAGCAGGGATGTGACATTTGATGAAGACACAGCTTACAACAAATCCAGAAAGAGACCTGTTGAAGAACCTGAAGAAGCAGAAGCACCTAGAATTCATGATACAACCATGAATAAGAAACTCAAGAAGAAGATCAAGAATTTGAAGAATCACAAAGACCTATAGATCCACCTCTGGAGAAGAATCCTCATAAGAGGAAACCTTCTTGGGTACGAGAACTTATCCAAGGTGCGGAAATATATGGGGCTCCAGAAGAGAATCACAGAGAAAGAAAGAGGACCAGATCCTGCTCTGGGTATGTAGCTTTACTATGTGATTTCATTGATAAAGAACCTTCCAGTTATGAAGAAGCGGAAGAACAGAAAGAATGGAAGGATGCTATGATCGAAGAATATCAATCGATCATGAAGAATGATGTTTGAGATGTTGTCCCAAGACCAGAAGGGAAGTCAGTTGTAACTTCCAAATGGATCTACAAGATCACGCATGCTGTAGACGGTAGCATTGAAAAGTATAAGGCAAGATTTGTGGCTCGGGGTTTCTCTCAGAAAGAAGGAATAGATTATGAAGAAACCTTTGCACTTGTAGCCAGATACACTTCCATCAGATCAATACTTGCTCTGGCTGCAGTGATGAAATAGAAGATACACCAGATGGATGTCAAGACTGCGTTCTTGAATGGTGTAGTGGAAGAGGAAGTGTATGTAGAACAACCACTCGGTTTTGACACACATGACAGAGAGTCTCATGTATGCAGATTGAAGAAATCCCTGTATGTTTTGAAACAGGCACCCAGGACTTGGTACGACAGGATTGACAATTTTCTATCCAGTTTGGGCTTTACAAAGAGTAAAGCAGATTCCAACCTATACTACAAGGTTGAAGATGGAAACCTAGTGATGCTTCTACTATATGTAGATGATCTATTTGTGACAGGTATGGATGGGTTGATTGCTGATACAAAGAGAAAGCTTGCTGTTGAGTTCCAAATGAAGGACTTGGGTATGATGCATTATTTTATAGGTATGGAGGTGTGGCAGAGTGCAGATGGAATCTTCCTTGGACAAGGGAAGTATGCAGTAGAGATCCTAAAGAGGTTTGGGATGATGGACTGTAAGGCTATGGCCACACCTATGGCATCGAACCTGAAGCTATTGAGTGATGCTTCATCAGAGACGATTAATGCCATGATGTATCGTCAGATGATTGGGTCCTTGATGTACTTGACGAACACAAGACCAAACATTTGCTTTGCTATGAACACCTTGAGCCAATTCTTAACAGATCCGAGAAATGTTCACTTGATTGCTGCAAAGCATATTCAAAGGTACCTTAGGGGTACAGTTGATTATGGGCTCAAGTATGAAGTGAATCAGAAGATTAACCTAGAGGGTTATGTCGATTTAGATTGGGCAGGCAGTGCCATCGATAGGAAGAGCACTCCAGGGTGTTGCTTCAGTATGGTATCAGGTGTGATCTCTTGGTTTAGCAGGATGCAATCCTGTGTGGCACTAAGCACAGCTGAAGTAGAGTATGTCGCAGCTTGTTCAGCTAGTTGTGAGGCAGTATGGCTGCAAAAGCTACTGTCTGATATATTTGATCTCCAGTTGGATGCTACTTGTATACATTGTGACAACCAGAGTTGCGTGAAGTTGTCAGAGAATCCAGAGTTCCATGATAAGCCAGAGTGAACTTTGAGTACTTCTGGGAGAAGCTTGGTGTTCTCCAGATAGAGGTTCCTTCCAAGGGGAAGTGATGAGTCCGTGTGCCTTTTTGACATGGTGGTAGGCGGGGTCTCCCATGGTCAGATGTAAGTGTTGTGCCTTTCTGACATGGTGGTAGGTGGGGCCTCCCATGGTCAGATATAAGTGTTGAGATCTACATCCAGTATGAAAAAGGACTGGCTCTGTAGCGAAAGACCCTGCATAGGGCATGGCCTACATCTAGTATGAAAAAGGACTGGCTCTGTAGCGGAAGACCCTGCATAGGGCATGGCCTACATCCAGTATGAAAAAGGACTGGCTATGTAGAGACCAACATTCAGCATGAAAAAGGGTTGGCTCTCTGGAAGTAAATCCAACATGAAAAAGGGTTGGCTCTGTAATGGCCTACATCCAATATGAAAAAGGATTGGCTCTGTAGAGACCCACATCTAGCATGAAAAAGGGTTGGCTCTGTGGAAGTACATCCAGCATGAAAAAGGGTTGGCTCTATAGAGGTCTACATCCAGTATGAAAAATGACTGGCTCTGTAGAGACCCACATCCAACATGAAAAAGGGTTGGCTCTGTGGAAGTACATCCAACATGAAAAAGGGCTGGCTCTGTAGAGGCCTACATCCAGTATGAAAAAGGTCTGGCTCTGTAGAGACACATCCATGTATGAAAAATAATTGGCTCTGTAGAGACACATCTAGTATGAAAAAGGATTGGCTCTGTGAAGTTACATCCAACATGAAAAAGGGTTGGCTCTGTAGAGGCCTACATCCAGTATGAAAAAGGATTGGCTCTGTAGAGGTACATCCAGCATGAAAAAGGGTTGGTTTTGTTGATGAAGACCTACATGGAGGTTAGGCCTACAACTAGCATGAAAAAGGGTTGGATTTGTAGAACTTCCTGTGACGAGAAGAATTGAGAGATAGCACCATTTGATCGAGATAGCAGAAGCAGTGATGATAATGATGATCCAGTGATGATCCAGCTTCGATGATGATCCATATTTGATGATGATCCAGAGAAGAAGACTTGTACCGATGAATTATGTCAATAGAATACCTTCCTAGTTAAGAGGGAGTGTTGATGTATTTGTAACTTCGGAATGTATTCACTTGTATATTTCATTGGTCCCTGAAGTTCCCATTGGGAGATTCATTAATGTAATCAAGTCATGTAAAGTCATAGATATTAACCCTCCTTTGTAAGTCGGGGGTAAAGTACCCACAGTTGTGGGGCACTAGGGTTATTAGACTCTCCTAGAGAATCCGGCCCTGGTAATTTATTGTCAAGTCGGAAACTAGTATAAATAGAGAGTGAGCCTCTCTATTTATCACAAACACTCACCCAGCTATAGTGCATAGGTGAAGAGAGAAGAAGCTCGCTCAAGTGAGAGAGAGAACAACTATTGGAGATCATCTTTCTGTCTTTGGGTTTTACTGCTGCCATTGGTGCTCATTCTATCTCTAAGGAAGTTGCAGGGTTTTTCTTTTATGGTTTCCCCGAGGATAAATCTTTGTGTCTATTGTCTCTTGTGATTGATTACTATGCATGTTAATCTCTCATATAAGATCCTAAGATCATATTGTCTAGTTGATAAAAATCTAACATATGACAGTTCATAGACATATGCAACTTGAATTGGGCATGATGGCAAAAAGGGAAAAATTACTAGCAATCTATGATGCAATTCCCCCTAGGGTATGGGCAGAAATGGCTCTCCAACTCCTAATAAACCCTCCCAAATTTCAGAACATAGTATGGGGACTATAATTAGACTTCATTCATTGTCATTATATGTGGTTAAGAGTTACACAATAGAGGATTAAAGGTTCATATTTGAATGCACAATTTCAGTGATATTTGCTTAAGGGAAATGACACAATAAAGCTCAACTTCGACTCATAAATGGTGCATATAATGGTTCAGTGTAACACCCCAGTTTTGACCCCATTTGCATTAAATGTATATGATGTATATATTGTAATTAATCGTGGTGTGGAGCTAAAGGAAAAAACCCAACCATCAATTTAGCGTTTTATGTTTCGACAATTAAAATCGTTGCCGATGATATTTTGTGCTAGCAGGCACATTATAATTTTGGACATCATGTAAATACGCAATTTAATTAAAAATCCACAACCAGCTATGTCAATGCAACAAATAATGAGATGGGTGCATGATTTCCTAAGAATAAGGGTGGGTTATCAAACCTTTGGGCCAATGGGGAAAATCCAAATGTCAAAGGGAGAACCCATCAAACTATTAACTACCTTTCTTGTCTTATTCACCCAATCATTTATTACTACCATAAATTGGTTGAGTGGGTTATTGCATGGGATGGGCAAGGTATGGCAGCCCAAATTCGAATTGGGCAGAGCACCCATTTTTGAAAAACGTGTTTTGACTCCTTGGGCAAGTAAAAACCCAAAAACGTATGCCCATTCCCTCATGCATTCACGTTTTCATCTTCCCTCACGTTTTTTGAGAGCTATTGGACATTTTTATCATCCATCCTTCATTCGTGTTGAGCTCTCATGTACCTGAATCCTCCTGGGTTTTATCCTTCACATTTTGGGTTGTTTTCGCATCCTCACGGTTGGGATTTTCATGTTTCAGTGTTGCACATCCAATGGGGGGGACATACCCATGATTTCAGGAACTGAGGGAGTCGTTTTGGCCCACGTGAAGCCATAGATCGTTTTTGGGAAACGAATTGCACAGGATGGGCTGTTTTACTCAATTGCCATTTCCGATTTTGGCCTCTGTGATGTTTTCTTTCAATTCCATAACTGTAATTGCTGTGTATGCATCTTTTGTTTGGTCTCTGAACTAGTTTGGAAGTGGAAATGTGGTTTGACTAGCTTGATAAAGTTGGTGTGAGAAGGAACCTCACAGATAGAGCTAGGGGGCTGGCTTTCTTCCTTGCACACCCGGAATAGCATTGGAAGGGAAGGCATAGCCTGAGGGACTGTGTAGTAGAGAAGGGAATGCTTCTTTGTGTTGGGTGTGTAGATGTTTTAGAAGCAAAGCTATATCTGGTGCAGGTGACCATAGCTTTGGGGTTGAGCTCACTAGCTTAGTAGTCAGCCTTTCCATCTCGTTTGCAGCATGATAAACCCAATTGTGTTGGCTTGGCTGAGTTTTTGTTGTATCATTGGCTGTGTGTGAGTCTGCTAGTGTTACCTTATTCCTTGTGGGAATCATGCCCAGCTCGGGGGTGGCAGTGCTGCTGAGTGATTGATGAGCACACTAGCCTATGGTTGGGTGGAACGTTGTAGCGACATAGCTGGTTGCGCGACAAGCTTCTACCAAGATAAGTATTCTTGTCTATGTTAATCTCTGCTTTTGTATTTGCTTAATGAAATATGATGAACATGTCTAATGTTGTGAATGAATGAATTTTGCTTCCGTTGTATGTTAATAATTATGCATCTGTGTATGTTTTATTTCAATGCTTTTTTATTTTACGTTCATGGGGCTAGATTGCCCGGATTAACAACACTATGGTCGTGTTCTCTCTCTGGTGGACGAGAGGGGACGTGACATTCAGAACGTAGCAAGAATAATATAAACCATTGGAAACATTTCAAAATCTCACTAACATCATATAACATTGACCCAAGTTGCAATATACATCAGATACACAATCTCCATTGAAAGGGAAAATCATCACATGGAAACTAGTCACAAGAAAGCTTGGAAATGTGGACATTTTCATATGTATTTCTTCTGATTTCGACTTATAGAGCATGTGAACATGATATTATAGAGCCATACATCATACATCAGAGCTTAGGCATTAACTGAATTCATTGGGGCGCAACCACCATTCACACTAGTGCGCCTTCATAGAAAAACATGGAAATATGGAAGTGGAAATTGATAGAATGGGAAGAGAGATGGGTCACGAACAACAACAGCCTCCTATATGCAATAAAACACTCCATGAAGCTCCAAATGAGAGATCTGAGTGGCCTCTCCCATGGCCATATTGGATGAGAATCTCACTCTCTTGAAATTAGCTCACTAGCAGGGTAAGTGTGCACTCACCGTTCAAAGGACAAGCTAATGCTCTCCAAATTCCAAAGGCAAATTCACAAATGATCAAAAGCCATTTCCATTCCTCGTGACGTATTTTTATAACCCATCACAAGGTCCTCCAAGGTCGAATTCATTCCCATAGGCTTCCTCTACCTCATCCTTGATGTTTAGTAACCTTCATGCCACTTGACCTTCTCCTCAACCCTTCATCTTCCACCAAATTCGAATGGTTGCCTCTAACTCCCAAATTCGACCCCATTGGTGGCTATTTTTAGACCTGTCATGTCATATTTGTCATATGTCAGCAACCAGGTCTACAATCAGGTCTGACTTTTCATAGAATTTTCCATCATTGTTGTCATAAAGCGCAGGGAATCTAGCTCCACATGGCACTTAGTTTCTTCCTGGACTCTTCCTATTCTATGGGGAGTTACTCCTACTCACACATTCGAATCCTTGGGCTCATGATATGTAATTTGATGAATCTTCACCTTCCAAGAACCTTCAATCACTCATAATTTTGAATTTTGGATGAAGTCATGACATGTGCATAGAATTTTCCATCATTGTTGTCATAAAGCGCAGGGAATCTAGCTCCACGTGGCACTTAGTTTCTTCCTGGACTCTTCCTATTCTATGGGGAGTTACTCCTACTCACCCATTCAAATCCTTGGGCTCATGATATGTAATTTGGTGAATCTTCACCTTCCAAGAACCTTCAATCACTCATAATTTCGAATTTGGGATGAAGTCATGACATGTGTAAGGAGCAATCTAGCCACCCAATGCCCCCATGGAATTCCAAATGTACTTATGAAGCAATGCCATTTTATTTTCTCGATATTTATTATTTGTATGACCCAAATTAATGTGTAAATTATAAGCTAAGTTTCTTGTGGGTCCCATAGCTCCCTTATTGCAATATTTAATGCATCCTCCCCCAACCTAGGGAACTAGTAGTGGGTGAAACATTGTCAACTAGTAGACCTATTGGAATGGGGACATGACAATTGGTTTTCGAGTGGAGATGGCCATAGCTTGCCACCCCAACCAGCCGCCTTACTCCATATCCTCATAAAATGAGTGTTGAATTGAATTCATATTTTCATCTATTCAAAATTGCAATATTATCTTTAAACTATAATGGTTATAATGTTTATTTGGAAATCGGATGGGATGAAGCCAAAGCAACCATCATTACAGGGATTCAAAATCCAACTAAGACATAATACAATTTCCTTTCTTTACAAAGTTGGAATTCAAGGTATAGGGATCCATGATGGTTCTTCATCGTTTTTGTTGTATGCTCCTTGAGGCATGAAACATCCCAAGTTTTCTTTGAAGTTTGCTTCCTTATTCGATCCACGGAGTATCTGGAAAAAGAGGGAGGAGGAGAAGTCAAGCAACATGTACCACAACCTTTTCAAATTCTTGTTGAGAGCTGGATTGCTCAAATGATCCTCCGTATTTAAAATTTTTATCAGAATTTCAGAATCTCCAAATACCTGTATTTCTCTATTTCTGTTTTCACATGCTATCTGACAAAATTTTAGCAACCCGAGAATTTCTGCCTGATTGTTAGTTCTCTAGCCTAGCCCCCAACTAAAGCTATCTTTTCTAGAATTGTTCGGGGATTATATCACTCCGCCAGCTCCAATAATCTCTGGATTTCCTTTGGAGGTGCCATAATAATAAAAAATCGAAGCTTTACCCTACTTCCTCCACCAATCCTATAAATTTGCATCCATATCTCGTAATATCCATCCCGGAGTTTTGAAGGGACGAACAATGGTCTTTTTTCTATCTCTGAAAATATAAGTTCCCATCCATTTCTTTTCTTCTGGAAGGAAAGAGTTTTCATTCTTGAAAGATTGTTGGGCCTGTGTTTAAAGCATGAGAGATTTAGCTTTTGTTTCCACCATCGAAGGGGAACACAGAGAGTTGTTGAATGTCTGATCGTTTCTAGCAAACCAAAGTTTCCAGCATACTTGGGAATGGCCTGCCAAAATTCAATTCCACAAGGACTTGCTTGGAATCGTGTGGGGATATCTTCCCTTCCAGGAAGAGTATAAGGCAACAATTGAGATTTGTGTTAATGGAGCTGTAACATTGAGGCCGTGAAGGAGTAGTTTCTAGACTTCTTGTGCATATGAACAATCCACAAACAAACGTTCCATTCTTTTAAGATCATTACATCACATTACACGTCTATGGGGTCCGATAATGCCTTTTTCAAAATATTTTCTCCTATAAGAATTCTCTTATGCATTAAAATCCAAAAGAAAAAAAATTACTTTGGGTATGCCGAGAGGGTCCCAAACCTTCTTCCAAAAGGACGTTGGATGGATCGACGCTTGGTGAAATAGAAGGGAAGAGAATCCCTGCGACGTCGTGTATATCCCAGTCTTACCCCATCCCCATTTATCCTTTGCTTGCTGGTGTACTGGAGCTGATGCCTACAATTCTGTAATGAGGAGGATCTGTTGCAATTGTAAATTCTCTAGAGTTCTAGGGAAGGCCCACGACAAGAAATTCCCTGAAGCATCCCACATGAAGATGTCAACAAGTTTGTGTATTCCTTGTTAGGTGAGCCATACATGCATGTATTTTTTCTCTTCAAAGTTCACGAGAGGAGGATGGCCCATAATGTTGTCATCCCACAACAAAGTGTTGTTTCCATTTCTGGGGATGTGATACAACTCTTTTTGGAAGAAATATAATTCACGCCGGCAAAGGTTCCAGATCATCTATCCTTTTTTGGTTTTTACTGTCTGGATATTTCTCAATGGAGCACCTTTGAGATACTTTTTCCTCAAGATTTAACTAACAGGATGGTTGTTGTTTGTGTACATTTTCCACAGAATTTTGCCACCCAATGCAATGTTGGCAAGGCAAGGGTCTTTGACCTGTAAACCTCCTTCAACAATTGGGCGTTTGACAATGTCCCATTTTACTAAATGAAATTTGTTTTGGTTGCCTTCTCCTCCACGCCATAGGAAATATCGTATCAGTTTTGAAACCTGCTCTGTGGTCTTCTTTGGCGCCAGAAGAAAGGATGCCTGGAAGAATGGTAAGGAAGAGAGCACTGATTTTATGAGGATGAGTTTCCCAACATAGTTGAGCCACTGGCCTCCCCAAGCTGCATTTTTTAATTTGATTTTGTTTGTTGCTTCAATCCATGACGAAGACTTGTTAGAACCCAGGGTTAAAGGTAGCCCGAGGTATTTGATTTTTTACCGAGAGGCATAACCGAAGAATCCCAGGAAGTGAGATATTTTCTAAATTGTTTGTTGGTCTACATTCCACCCGTACACGATGATTTTCCTTTTATTAATGAGGGCTCTGGAGATGTTGCTGAATTTCTGTAGGATTTCATAAAACACCTTCGCAATTTTAATGGAGGCTCCTCCCAAGAGGAGAGAGTCATCTGCAAATAAGGCATGGTTGATTGGCTCAAGACCATTGTGAAGAACCTCCTGCAATAAACAATGAGAATGCACGATATAACATAAATATTGGAGTACAAAAGAGATTTTATTGATCGCGGGCCACTTCGAGAGGGCAACCTCCTTTGAGCAAGCTCAATACAAAATAACTCTTGGATACCTTCATTGGCCTCAACACTTACTTATATATTAAGTCTAATCTAAACAACTATTACTCTCCATGAATGTGGGATAATGCAACATACTAATTGGACGACTTAACAACTATTACTCCCCATGAATGTGGGATAATACAACATACTAATGGGACGACTTGCAAAGCATATGCACCCGGCAAAATATACTAACAAAATAAAGAAGAGGGTTGACACAGGTTCTTAACATCCCCTCCCTCTTAGAAAAGCTTTGTCCCCAAAGCTTTAGATGTGGAAACTGTTGTTGAATCTGGATGAGTGGTTCCCATGTATCATCCTCTGGTTGCATGTTGTGCCACTAAATTAATACCTCTGTGAGGGATCGAGAGAGAAGTTGAAGAGTGCTCCAATTGAAGATGGCCGCCTGCTTGAAAATGATGGATACTTCATTATCCAATTCCAGTAAGACAGTTTGTGCTCTGATGTTGGTGCCAATAACTTTCTTGAGACAAGAGACATGAAATACTTGGTGACCGTGAGAAGGAGGAAGTTCCAATTTATAAGCAATGAACCCAAGCTTCTAACAAAACGTATATGTGCCATAGAACTTTGGAGCTAACTTATGAAGCTCTTTGAGTTTCAAGAAGGATTGCTTGTAAGGCTACATCAGAAGGAAAACCATATCACCAACTTGAAAAGTGCACTCAGAACGGTGGCGATCGGCTTGGTGTTTCATTCGGTTTCTTGCCATGTGAAGATTGTCCTGTAAAATGTGAAGAATTTGATCTCGGTTTCGGAGAACCGTGTCAACTTCCTGAACCGATGAACTACTGTGGGGGTATGGAAGGAGCACTGGAAGTTCCTAACCATAACCTGCTTCATAGGGATTCCTTTTAGATGCAGTATGGTAGGAGGTATTGTACCACTATTCAGCGAGAGGGAGCCACTTTGCCCAATGATGTTGTTGTTCAGAGGTGAAGCAACGAAGATAAGCTTCCAAACATTTGTTGTTGACTTCAGTATGATCATTTGTTTGTGGGCGGTACCCTGAAATCATCTTCATGTTGGTGCCAGTGTGGCGAAATAGGTCTGGCAAAAAATGACTTATGAAATTTGCATCGCGGAAGATCTGGTCCATGAAAATCTATGCGACTGAGGAGGAAACATATGGATGGATGAGGGCACAAAAATGACTATATGTGGAGAGGCGATCAACCATAACCAAGATCATTGTCTTCCCTCCAGATGTAGGAATCCCTTCAATTAAATCCATCGAGATATCTATCCAAAATCGTGTAGGGATGGGCCTGATGTTGGGAGGGATGCATCCAGGAAGGAGCAAAATACGATGGTTGCCTGGTCTTAAAGGTGGAAATTCCATTGGTTCATCAAAGACACATACATATCAATCAAAAATTTGTTGTAGAGCCAATGAAGTAGTGGAGACTGTTGATGGTTGCATCTGAATGGAATGGAGTTGAGCAATGACACCATGTAAATTCTTATTAAGGAGCTTTTCCATGTGATGTGAACTGATGATGTTGATAGACCCTGGTTGTAAGCCTTTCAATGTGTGTTTTTTTTCCATTGACCGAAAACTGCATCCACAGTTCAGCAAAATCCCATAAGATGGGTCTAAGTGTGCGCAACCATTGAGTGCCCAAAATCACATCACATCGGCCTAAGGCATGGAAAACATGTTAGAGCGCATGTTATAATCTCCAATAAAGATATGCACATTGTGATACTTTCCTTTGCAAGGTAACGTGCCCCCATTGGCAATCATGACTTTAAAGATGGAGCAAGGATGGAAAAAACAGTCAGCCTGTTTGGCGATCTGAGGGTCAATGAAATTATGGGTGCTACCAGAATCAATGAGTATTGTAAGAGGGATCTTCTTGAAGAAACCCTTGACCTGCATGGTTTGTGGGGTGGTGATTCTGGTTAATGTATGGAGACATATCTCTAGCTGGTCGTCGTGAAAAGGAGTGTCAACAGGTGGCTACTGAATGTCGATCTGATCATCTACTAGATCCTGAGCATCTTCACAATTTTTAGGTACAGGCGGAGAAGCCACATCCAAGAGATAGAGCTTTTGCTCAGCACATTGATGCACCCGGGTGAATTTCTCATCACAATTATAACAAAGCTCTTTTTCCCTACGTGCCTGCATCTCGGCTTTAGACAAATGCTTGATAGGAGTGCTTCTAGGAGCTGGCAGGATTGGAGGTCTTTGAGAAACCATATTTTTGAATGGAACAAAAGTGGATTTGGAGCGTTGTTGAGCCCTGATCTTGTCCTTTTCCAACTTAGCCAACCCTAGGATTTTCATCATTGTGTTGGGACAAAAAAATTTAACCTCAGATCGAATTGCATCCTTTAGACCACTGATAAAACAACCCCTGTAGAATGCATCATACAATCCCTCTGTGTGATTGGTCAGTTTCTCAAATTTTGTCTGATACTCCCTCATAGTGCCAGTTTGACGAAGTTTGGATAATGCTCCTGTGAAGTCATCAATAGCACTAGGGCCAAATCGTTTCAAAAAGAGTTGGCATGTCCATTATGGCTCTTCATGATCCTTGATGTACCAACAAAAACATTGAAGGGATTCATGTTCCAAATGAAAGGATGCAAGTGGGACTTTGGTGACATCAAAAGTGTTATGCAAACTGAAATATTCTTCTGCCCTGTAAATACATCCAATCGGATCATCACCATTGAGGTGAGAATAAGCAAGCTTCGACCCACGAAAGTTGTTGGAAGAAGAGAACCCAGTGTCTATAGAAGACTCAGGATGTCGTCGGTTGCTCATGGCTGAATATTGAAGATGGAGGCTGAGAAATTTTTGATCCAGATCTGCAAGTTTGGTCTTGAGGGTGGCAAGTTCTCCTTCCATTTGTTTATTTGCTCCTGCGCAGGTGACAACCATAAGCAGATTTTTTTTTTTGTGGAAATGGGTAGAAAAACAAAACAGAGAGGGTTTTAGAAAAGAAAAATTTTGAGCTGGGAAAAACTCGGGTGGGTAATTGGGGTTTGACTAGGTTTTGGACACTGTTTGAGGGATAAGGAAACATAAAATGCGAATTTCAGAAGCGGGGTGAAAGAATGGGAAAATTTGTTTGAGAGGGACAATGAAGCAGAATTCGACAATGAACACTGTGGAAAAATTTGAAGGCGATTGGGTGAGAATCGAAGAAGTTATGGCAAACCATAAAAATAGACAAATGTGGAATTTTAGGCTTCGAGAAGTGGAATTTGGGATAGGGTCTTCAAGGAATGAAATATGCAGAATGAAATTACAGGGGTTACAGTGAATTTTCAAGGGAAATGGTGCTAAAACAAATAAGATAAGGCCAAAAATAAAAAATTTATACTTTTTTTAAAGCTTGGTGGAGATGATTTGTGGCGACTCGGGAAAAATGTGCTTTATCAACTGGAAAAAGATATGGACCCCATGTATGCTCGGTTTCCTAAAGGTTCGGGGGATTCACTCAGCCACCAATGTTGTCTAATGGATTGCATATTGGGGCATTACCCTCACTCCATGACTCATGTAAAACTGATAGCTGCTTTGCCACAAACGACAGCTCTTGGTTTACCTCACGAGTGGAAACTAGTCAATCAAGTAGGGGTCGTTGCCATTTTCGCTTGGCAGGTCCTCTCAATGGGCAGCTACTTCGAGGGTTCTTGTTGTACTCCTCACAACGAATTTTAGGGCTATGCCCAAGTACTTCCCACAGTTAAGCAGATAGGGTTTAGTTCCTGACCCGAATGAATAATACCGATGCAAAGAAGAAGCACTACTGCAATAATCACAACTCCAGGGAAAAAATGGCAGAAATTCCACCCAACGCCCCAAAAAAACCCATAAATAGAGCTAGGTTTTTGAGACAAAATTTTTAAAATGAGCATAACCCGATCAATATTGCTCAAATTCTCTATTAGAACCTATTTTTGGAACAAGAACAACCACTTTGGATCTATTCTTGTAATTGGAACATAAATTTGGCTACTTGGTCAAACGATTTTTGCTCTGCAATTTCTGCGGCCGTCACCGAAATTCTGAAAAATGGTTGATTTTAAATCAGCGACATCTCCACTTTTAGAACTCCAAATAAGGTTTTTTTTTTTGAAACTGTGTATTTTTGAAAGAGGAATTCAGATCTACAACTTGTTTCTCCTAAATCTGCATAGGAAGTTTCAGAAATGGATCTGAAAGTCACCACCCAATTTTGCCCTTTTTTTTCAAAAAATAAAAATCCCACTTGTGCCAAAGAAAGTGATATGATACCAAATGTGAAGAACCTCTTGCAATAAACAATGAGAATGCACGACACAACATAAATATTGGAGCACAAAATAGATTTTATTGATCGCATGCCACTTCGAGGGGGAAACCTCTTTTGAGCAAGCTCAATACAAAATAACTCTTGGATATCTTCATTGGCCTCAACACTTACCTATATACTAAATCTAATATAAACAATTATTACTCCCCATGAATTTGGGATAATGCAACATACTAACTTGACGACTTAACAAATATTACTTCCCATAAATGTGGGATAGTACAACATACTAACGGGACGACTTACAAAACATATGCGTCCGATAAAATATACTAACAAAATAAAGAGGAGGGTTGACACGGGTTCTTAACAACCATGCATTATCCTAATGCCTGGGATTGTCCCTACATTCTTTTATGCAGTTAACTTTCTACTTAAAGAATATGCCATCAAGATGAATAGGAAAGGGGAGAGAGGGAAGCCTTCCCTTATTCCCCTCGTGGCTTGGAAATAATTGGTTGGCCTTCCATTCATAAACAGATCTATCCAGGGTTTTCCAGTGCATGCTTTAATCAAATTAACAAAATCTGGACAGAAGCCAAAGGAGAGGACTCTGTAAAGAAAGGAGAGCTTTACCCGATCGAAAGCATTTGCCATATCTAGCTTTATGAGTATCCCTTGCTCCTTCCGTTGATGACTGGAGTGCATAGCTTCTTGCACATGTATAACGTTGTCCAAGATATGTCTCCCTTTGACAAATTCACCTTGAATGGGAGAAATTAGTTTCCCTAGCAGCGCCTTAATTCTGTTAGCCATTAGCTTGACAATAATTTTGTACGAAGCATTACATAGAGAAATGGGCTTGATATGTCGAAGGAGCCTAGATTCATTTCTTTCGGAATTAAAGCTAAGAAAGTGGAGTTTGTACTACCACCCTCTTTGGCTTTTTGATGGAAAGCTTTAATCATTCTTAGGAGATCAACTTTGATTATTTTCCAGCAAGTTCTATAAAAAAGGATTGAGAACCCATCTGGCCCTGGAGATTTGTTTGGCTCCATGCAGATTTATTCTTCTGAGAAAGTCTTCATGAGTGTTGTGTTATCTTCCATGTTTACAAGAAAGGGTATATGTGAAAGGAAATTAGAGGTGTGCTCCTCACACCCACCGTCGTCTTCATTGTAAAGATTCTGAAAATGAGTTTCTACTACCACTTTGAGCTACTCGTATCCTTTGTAAACCATCCTATCTGAAGATGCTATTTCAATGATATGATTTCGAGATAGACCTCCTTTGTATTGCCAATGAAAGAATGTGGTGTTTCGGTCTCGAGCTTTAAGCCACAAGCTTCGAGACTTAAGCCTCCAGTGCTCTTCTTCTTGTTGGAAGGAGCGAAAGGAATTGATTTGAGCAACTTGTTCCTTTTATATTTCTGTAGTAATGATATCTTTGCTTCCATTTCCAGTTGTAAATATGCTAACAGCTGAACAATCTCTCTTCGATAGCTAGAGGGAGTGTTGGTGTGTTTTTTAACCCAATCTTTTAGAGCTATTTTTGTTGACTTGAGTTTATGCTCCCACACGAAACTAGGTGCCTTGTAATTGAAGTGGACCAAGCCATTTGCACGATTTCCATAAACCCATATTTTTTTGTCCAAAGTGGGCTGAATCGAAATGGTAGTGGACCCAAGTTTTCTTCTTCTCCTAGGAGTAAAAGGATGGGCTTATGATAAGAAGTCAACTTTGGAAGTATTTTGGAGGAGATTAACCTTTTCTCCAACAAGAGCAAGCCCTGTGCCAAGAACATGTCTAGGCGAGTTGAAATGTGGTCAGCCCCAACTCTATTGTTTGTCCAAGTGTAAAGGCCTTTCGAGGGTTTGAAATCAAGGAGATCCCATTGTTGAACTAGCTCCTCCATGAAGGAGAGCATTTGATCCCTGCCACAGTTACCTCCTCTCTTTTCTTTCGGATCAAGAATAATGTTAAAGTCACCAGCTAAAATGATATTCCTGGGGGACTATATCTCTAAAAATTATGATAGGGATTGCCCACAATCTTTCTTCTCAGAGTAGAGGATAGGTACACAAAGATTGAAGAGTGAGAATAATAGTTTACTTGAAAATTGTTGGAGGTCGATGAAAATCCAGTGCCAAGTCTTGTAGAATCTTTCTAAATGAAACTTGTCCTCTGACCAAAGAGTTGCAAGTCCACCAGAGGAGCTCCTTGCGCTAATGGCCTTCCCTGCATTTTTCTTCCATTTCGATTTGCTGATTTCAAGAAGAGTGTCCCCTTCAATTTTTTGCCTCTCGGAGCATGAGGATCTTGGGAGATTCAACTTTCAATAGGTCTTTGACTGCTTTGGCTTTCAATGGGTTCCCCTAGCCTCTGCAATTCCAAGAGACTAAGCACATTATTTACTAGGGGTGGAGTTAGAACCTCCCTTGGGGGGCCTGGTTCTGGTATTTCTTCAGATGGACATTTCAATAGTGCCTTGACTTCCTTGCATTTTTTTCCTTTTTGCTTCTTCTTCTCTAGTTTCCTTTTTTGATTTCCTCCCTATTCTTTTTTAGGGCCTCTCGAAGGTCTCATCCTCTGAGGAACTAGAGGATTCTGGTGGCTTCTTCCTTGTCATATCCGCTTTGGAAGGAGGAGGAGTTTCCTAAAGGAGAACCGGAATGCGCTGCCTCTACGTTGTATTTCTCCACTATAAGAGGAGGATTCTGCTGCTCGATCTCCTCGATTGTTTGCTCTAGAGTTTTTGTAGGGGTGTTGAGAATTTCAAATGGGTTCTTAGATGCACCTGCCGAAAGAGGGGCAGAGCTCCCTTCCCCTTGAATCAACCCTGATGTGGGGGGATGATTCCCCATTAGAGTCCCATTTTCCTTTGGATCTGCTATTATGTTTTGACAAAGCTGTTTTCTGTACCCGTGTCCATAGTTCTCCTTTCGATTTCTCCACATCTTCCTCAGCCTTCTTTTTGCAATGCCTTGCAAAATGTCCACAATGTCTGCATTTAAATGCGAGATGTTCATAATTCCAATTCTTGGATGTGAGACCACTCTACAACCATGAGTTTTATGGCTTCCGGTAACCCAACTTCCAGGTCAACCTCTACGCATATTCTAATGCAGGAGTACTGATCCTTTCTCTCAGCTCGGTCGATATATTTCTCAAGGGTGTTACCGATGGATTCTAATCATTTCAGATTCCAGCAATGCAACGGTAAATGAGGAAGGCACACCCATACTGCAACTATCGATGACACATCTTGTGTCAGATCAAAATCAGGTGTCCATTTATTTAGATACAGGCCCTGGGGGCCCCATAAAATACAGACCATTCCTAAAATAAGACTTCTATCTTCTACAATGTCAAAGACGAAAACAAATAAGCCCTTGCCAACAAGATGACTTCTGATACCTTCTGAGACTAGAGGATGTCGGTTCCTCTGAACCCATGCTTCCACAACTTTGGGGGAGGGCCATAGGCCTGTGACCTACCCAACGAGCCCCCTTTTTGCTAGATTCAACACAGACTGACATGATTCCTCTACAGGGAGAGCAACCGTAAGTATATTGTAAAGCTTCTTGATGAATTTATGCTGAGATTCAGTTGCAGGCCTTTTACTGCTGGCCGCAACCAGCTTCTGGAATGCCAAAACCTCTGAAGGTGGAGGAGGGAGAGCCTCGGGGCCCCTTCTTGGGGCCATGGTGGAGAGAAAAGAACCAGAGCGCACCAGATTGTGCGCAAACAACCTCCAGCCCTAGTGTGCCTACAACCTTCGACCCTATCCCTCGTGCGCATCGAGATCCGTGTGCATGCAAATCCTCGTTCCAATGACAACCTAAACTAACATTCAAAATTGCAATTTTAATAAAAATTGTTAACACATTAAAAAAAATTCAAACACTTAAAACTTAATTAAATATATTTGGTGATAATAAACAAACTTAATATGTTTAATTTTTTTCCATGTTTTTATTTATTTATTTTAAATCTTAATGGTGAATATTACATGTTCCAAACCCAATCTAAGCTCTGTTTTAATAGTTCAGGGTTCTTAATAGTTCAACCGTTAAATTTAAACTGTTAAATGCTACTTTTGATCAGGAGAACAAGATGGGTTTGGTTATCTAACAAAAATTTGGTATCTATACATACAAATAGAAACATACGCTGTATATACATCGTTAGGGCTTTTGACAGATTTTAACACAAGTAAGGAGGACTCGGCAACGAAAGAAGAATCTATGGAAGAAATCCCCGATGAAGACAACCCTGACAGTAGTAACTTCTGTTCTTCCTCTCCTCTGGTTAAACGCGCCCGCAAGCTTTTCTATCGAAATCTACGCGTGGGGGTTACTGACGGCCGTGTTTTTGTAGGGAAATTTCATTGCTTGGACAAGCAGGGAAACATTATTCTATACGACGCAGTTGAGTACAGGCAAATCGCCAAACCCTCTTCATCTTCAGCTTCATCTTCTAATTGTATGGAGCACCGCAGTTTGGGTTTAATTTTGATATCCGCGCGGGTTCGAACCTCCTGCCATGTTGAGTGCTCCCTCGAGGAACAGATTTCACTTTTGGCGTTGGACTAAGCCTAAGAATTTTCTGAGCAGAAGGATAACTGTGCCATAATTTTGTGAATTTTAGGGTTTCTTTGCGGCTAATTGTAGGTTAGTGGAATCGATCCATTGCCTTTAGTGAATGATTGTTTTCTATGGAAATAACTATCGGTGTATTGCAGGGTGATCCTGAATTGTATTTCTTTCCTTGATCGGTGCATGGATAAATTCTAAGTCACCTGCTTTGCGTTTTGAAAAAAAACATCGCCAGATGAAATTCATGAGGAAATTTAGCGAAGGGAGTTACGTAATTTAAATTTCAGATTTGGGAAGAAGAACTTTAACTTTAATCACCCCTTTATCTCAAAATTCTGATACATGACGATTGCTTCTTTTTCCAAGGAAAAAAAATGTATATTTGGTATTTCCACGAAAAATCAAAATAACCTTGCTGGCTCTTTGGAGACAAAACTCTCTTTTTATCCAATCTACAGCCCCTAAAGAGCTGGCATACAGGCTTCGTATGAAAATATTTTTATCAAAACCTTTTAATTACATAAGCAAGAAATGAAACATAACAGAAATAGCTTACAGCTATTAGCCAAGGCATTCGTAGATCTCAGAATAAACTTTGAAATTCTTCCTCGAGAATTCTTCCTGAAAGAGTTTCAGTATATACACCAGTTAGCCTTCTTGAAGAGATAGTGCTTCTTAAGGGAATTTATCTGCTCTCTCATTCAATTCTCTGTAGACATGTTGAAATGTTGTCATAGAAAACCTATTTTTTGCCTCTAATGTTTTCCATTATTGGCTGTAATTTTTTTCCAGTGTTGGTTGTAATTTTTTCCAGTATTGGCTGTAGCATTAGGTTTTCTAACTTAGACTTTCCATTCAGCCAATCTATTATTATTTTTGAATCACCTATTGCTTGGAAATTGGATTGGCCTTTTCCGCTGCTAATTTCAACAACAGCCACAAAGTATTCAGTTCTGCTCTATTATTAGTTCTCTGGTCACATTCTTCTGCAAAAGAAATGAAGTGATTTTCCGCCATAAATAAAACCACCTGCAGGATGTACTTACACTTTCTAGGCATACCTTGGTTTGCTTCGTAACATCAATTTCCATACCTTTTGTTATTCTGGGTGTTTTACTAGTCTTGGGCTTCTTTAGATCTTCATAAGCACTCTTGATCTGATGACTTGAGTGACTTGGGATAACTTCCTTCCCCTGAAATGTCATTTTGTTTCTAGCTGGTCACAGACCCCAGATTATGGTGACAGGCAAAGCCTTGTGCTTTTTAACTGAATTATCATTCGCCCCTCCTTTAAAGCATGTTTTCTAAATATTCTCCAGCCCAGGATCCTTTTCCATTGATCAATACCAGAGTTTCCTTCTATACTTCTTTAGTAAAGGAACAAGGTACAAATAAATGATCTACTGATTGATTTACATAGGATAAACCAACTTGATCTACTCCATTTCTTTTTTTGCAATTATCCCATGTCAAAATTTTATTAGATAAAGCTAGCTATAGGAATTTTGAATATTCTGACTTTTAACTTTTAAGGGGCAATTCAGCCTCCAGAATCCAGATCACGTTTCAGCACCATTGCTTCCCTTCCCCTCCATATTCTTCCATTCTAGCTTCATAACCCAATTTTGCTCTATAGTTACCTGATACTTTATTTCTGGACCGTATAATTTTATCCTCTTCGTCTGTTATTCTCATCACACTATGCTTCAAATTACAAAGGTACCGTGGCCACTTCCCAGCTATTTCCCCTTGGAGATTTAAATGGATGGCTGACTTCCACCCTTGCCTTCATATGGTTGTATTCTCTTGGTTTGCCACATCTGTTAGGCTGTATATATCCTGATTATGTAAAGCTTGTATTAGAGGTACAGACAGTCTGAAGTTTCTACTACATCCCATCTAGGGATCTTCTCCAATTCTCACTCCGGTTCCTTTACCTACCCTCTATGCCAGCCACCTTCCTATCAAAGGAAAAGCTACTTCCATGGCCTTCCATATGACTGAAGCCCTACCAAAAGTCTTTACTTTCTTCTTGATCCAATCCTCCATAGTTTCTGGGGTAATGTATTTGCCATATATTATTTCTCCCCCAAAACCCTCACTCTTTATCAGTTTCCACAAACTTTTAGTAGCCAGTGCTTGTCTAAACATGTGGATATTATTCAGATCTCAGCTTCCATCCTCTTTGGGTTTTGCCAAATCTTTCCATTTTTTTTGTAAGCTAGTCAACATTATCTTTCATCAAAAAGTAAGGAAAATATACATCTGAATGTCTGTATGCTGGATCAGTCTATGAAGGATCCAGCCAAAACCCATTATTACATTTTCAAAATTTTCAGGGCCCTGAATGTGACCAGATTGGGCTATGTGGAGCCTCCATAGTTGACTGCCACAAACAAAACAAAATTATCCTTTCTAGATAAAACCATCACTGTACTAAAAGCAGCAAAAAAGATGATAAAAGAAAACAAGACTTGCTCAAATACTGAAGATCATCAACCCGATGAACTTCTGAACTGTTTGCATGCAGAGGGATGCGTTCGCTGAAGAGAAATGCTTCCTGAGCAGTCCAGTTTTCCATTTGAATTAGGATTTCAGGGTGACCAAATGCAGAAATGAGCAGAGAGATTCGCTGGTTCAGCCGTTCCATCCCAAAATTAAGATTGTCCACACGCTAGTGATTTTCGAAGACCAAATTGAAAAGGGCCTCCAACGAGCTCCTGACATGAGAAGGATCTTCAGAGTCCGCAGCACGGTTGTGACTGCCATTGAGGAAGGGTTTCTCACCAAAATTGTAGCTTGCAGGCGTGCGGTCCATGATACCAGTGCCATGGATCATATTTTCTCCAAACCCCAAAGAAATCCCATTTTCGTTGAACCATTCAACTTTACAGCTCTAGACGTCTGTTTCTGAATGAGTGATTGATGAGACATGATTCCTCCTCAAACTATCCACCTGAATTCTTGAAGAATTGTAAGGAGACCACACAATCATCGTGCGCTATGTTGTGTGGGAGCGCCGCCCCCCCCCTCGCCCCTACTCCCGAAGCTCACTCCCGTATGGGAGTGTATTAAGGAAGCTAGCTTCCAGGCAAAAAAAACGCTCCCACCTTTTTTTTCAAGTTTTCTTAAATAAAAAACAAAATTTTAAGTGATGGGTAACTAACCCTAGGTCCATACTAATGCTATATAAAGGGGGCAAAACCTACTCTAATAACAAAAAACCTAACCTTAGTAATCATCAGTAGCATTAAATGGTAATATTAAATTCTTAAAGTAAAAGTTGGCATTCTCCTTATCTTTCATTTTCTATCCTTTTACTTAAATTTTTAACATTACCATTAATCGTTTCAAGATGTTTGAGAGTGGTTCAAAACTCATCGGACTTCAAATGCAAAAAGTAGAATTTTTTATCCCTTTCAAAATTCAACAGGGTTAACAGTTTTTAGGATTTCAGGATTGCATTGTTTCCACTGGATTCTATCATGTATGAGGGTATGGGATTGCCATTTAATCAAACACATCAACCCCTCTATGTATCTTGATGCTGGTGGTGCTGATTGTTCAAATTGATGTTGGTGGCATCAAAACTAGTTTCTGAAGAATCCCTAGTTTATAGCCTATTTATTGATGTACTTTGGTTCAGATATGGATTGCACTCGGAGCTATTTTGGTTGTATGCACTCTTACTTGCTATATACATGAGAAACTTTGCATATTTGTGTATAATGGCTTGAATTTTGATGGATGCACATGGTTTTGTTGACATATGCATCAAAATATATAAAAATATATATTATATAAAAAACGCTCCCGAAAACGCTCCCACCTCGGAAGCTTTCGAAAATTTTGCTTTTCGCTTCGCTCTTGCTTCCTGCTTCTTGCTTTCGCTCCTGCTCCCAAGTAACCTAGATCGCGCGTTCCCCCAAATTGGAGCCGAAGTGAGGACGAGCTTCACCAGCTTTGCGAGAATGGCCGTGACGTCTCAAACGGGCCATGAAGGGCATGATTAGAAGCCTTATTACAGAGCAGAGATGAACAGTTCTGGAGTGAAAGAGCTTGAGGATATGTACATGAATAAGAGATGAGAGCCTCCATCCATTGTTAAAATTGTTCTCCCAAACCCAAGACAAGCGCCTAGTATGCTGCCAGAAGGATCAAGTACCAATTGCATCAATTGAACTCATTCGCTTCATTAAGTTTGCCATCTTCCGAGCATGGGAGACCCTGTGGATGAGGCCAGACATTAAGTGCTGTAGAGTTAGTTCGTCGTCGCTTGTATGCATCAAGGTATTGCAATTAAATTGTGCTTGCTCGCCCAGATCCTTTGGCTTCCACCTGGTGGTATGATTAGAAGCCATCAAATCATGCTATGGGCTTGATATCATCCCGTCTGGGGCTTGCCAATTCTTTCCATTTAACAAAAGGAATTCCTTCCTTTTCTCTTTTGCTTGTCCATGGGAAGCAAAGCAATTTTTTTTATGGGATTTCTCCAAGACAACTCAGGGATCTGGGCTAAAGACAACCAATACACAGGTATTCTTGTCAAACAGATTAAACTAAAGTAAGCATTCCTTCTTTGGATAGCCTTTGGTAATGGCAATTACTTAGTCTCCCTTCAATCTTCTCATATAGCCAGTGCCAATTTTTTTACTCTATGGTCATTGAGCCTTAGTTAAAAACCCAAGTATTTTACCCCTTTATCAAATGGCTCCAAGTTCAAGTCCAACACTTCAGCACATTGTCTTTCCAATTCATCACCTAAGCTATTGAACAATATAGAAGATTTGCGAGCATTTACCTCCATACTTGTAGCTTTACGATATAGGTCCAGGACTTCCTTAAACTTTACTGCTTCTCTGACTGAACCTACACTAAACAGAGTTTGAGACCATTTTATTTAAACCTTCTACGACTGGTAAGGACAAGAATGGAGACTTTGGACTCCCATGTCTGAGGCCTCTTGTAGCAAAGAAGAATTTGGACAGTGAGCCATTTATTAGGATACCGAAAGATGTTGTGGCCAATTGGCCAAACAATCCATTATACACATTACTACCATGACTCTCTTTCCTATTTGGATCAGAAGTAATCTCAAGTAGAGCCAGTTGACCTTGTCATATGCCTTTGCCAAATCCAGTTTTATCACCGTAGCAGGCATATTTTTTTATTTTATTGTATGTAGCATAGAAGAAAACATCAGCATCGGCAAGGGTCCAGAAAACATCTTCTCGGCAACATTGGCGAAAAAAATCGGCAAAAATCGGCAAACTGCGGCAAATATTTAAAAACACAAAATATATTCATTTTTTTCATAATTTTAAGCATATAAAACAACAATGACATCAAATAAATACATTGACACATAAATATAGAAAAAACATTGATAGATATCATGTAGGCATGCCAAATATAATATGAGACATAAAAGTCGATACTAAAAGTCTGATATAGTTGTCCAATAGTACTCAAAAGTGGGAAATCAATGGTCCAATACATATATGATATTACAAAATGACAACACAAAACTAGTAGCTAACTATCTGTCTCTGAAATATAAATCAATGCCCTCTTCCCCTTTTACGGGAAAAGATAATGGGCTGTTTTCCAGGCCTGCCCCTGACAGTAGAAGGTCCTGGCCCTGTACTACTAGGTGCCAATGAGGGACTCGGTGCCAATAAGGGAGTAGATGCATCGACCATTGTAGAAGGTGGTGCTGATGAAGCCACATCACCCTCCATGAAGTCCTCTGGGTCAAAGCGGTCCACCTCCTCCTCCTGTTCCTCCTCTTGCTCCTCCTCATCCTCCTGCCCCTGCTGCTGCTCCTCATCTAACCATGCAGGTGCCTCCTCCATGATAGGTAACTCAGCCTCCACCCTCCACTCGGACAATACATCAATATTGTCCAAGCAAATGGCATCCACATCGGGTGATTTCTCCACCTGCTTCATCCACAGTCGAAGATTGTAGTGGACATACACCAAGTCATTCAGGCGTGGGAAATCCAACCTGTAAGAGGGTGATAAAAAGATTTAATGATTCTTGATGCCAGAGGAAACCAATATGAAACAGGATCTTAAATTACAATGAATTTAATTGCTTTGATAAAGTTCTTAGTACTTACTTGGTGCGTTTCTTTGAGTGTATTTTATCAAAGACACTCCAATTACACTCACATCCAGAAGAGCTACAAGTTTGGCTGAGGACTCGGATGGCAATTTTTTTAAAATTTGGTGCCCTTGCACCATATGTCCTCCACCAAACACCTACAATAAACAAGAAAGAAAGAGAATCGGATTAAATAATTCAAATTTCAAATAAAATGATAAATCATAAAACACAATTAAAATTTAAGAATTTGAAGTTCAAAATACAAATAAATTCTAATTTACAATCACTTACTTGGAGTCAAATTGTTCCTTGCACGGACAGCATCGGCGTAGCCAAATAGTCCAGTAGCCTCTCGATACATCTCCATCTCACGAGTAATGCTCTCCCGAGTCTCAAAATTAGGTACCATCCTATTCATACATTCGATAAGCCCTTCCAAAACCTCTTCATCAAAATCAAACTTACACTTGTATGAAAAGGCAGGGTTGAGGAAAAGTGTAGCTGCATGAATAGGTCGATGGAGCATCCCAGTCCATCGTGTATCAATCAACTCCCATAGTATCATGTGTCTATTGTGTCCAGGGGTACCCTTCCCGACATAATAAGACCGAATAGACTCTTTGGCCCTATCCATGGCCTCGTACAAATAGCCCATAGCGGGCTTGTCACTGTCAACTAATCTCAAAACCTTTACCAAAGGTTCACTGATTGAGCACACTTCCTCCACTCCTTCCCAAAAGGAGTCGGTGTAAACCAATCTAGCGATGGCTTTCCCATCCTCTCTCCTGCTATATGTGCAATCTCGCCACTCATCACAAACAAACATTTGCTTCAGCTCTAACTGATCTCGAAGCAAAGACTGAAAAGAAATGAAGTTGGTGGCAAATCGTGTGATTCCAGGGCGCAACAATTCCCTATTTCTCGTGCATCTCCTCATGAGGCTAAGAACCCAAGCATGGTTATATATGAATTTGGTGATACTCCCAGGCTGATCAACAACCTCCTTGATGAAGGGAATTTTCCCCACATCCTCCAGCATCAAATCAATACAATGTGCAGCGCATGGACTCCAAAATAGTGAGGGGTGCCTCTCCATAAGCAATCTACCAGCAGCCACATAATTGGTTGCATTATATGTTATGATTTGCACCACATTGTCCACACCAATCTCCTAAAGGACCCCATCCAACAACTCACACAACAATGCTGCTTCTTTTACCTGTGCTGATGCATCAACGGATTTGATAAACATGGTACCTTTAGGGCACTGAACCAAGAAATTAAGAAGGGTCCTACCCTTTGCATCTGACCAACCATCAGAGATCAATGTGCATCCAGAAATCTCCCATGACTGTTTGAATTCCTCCAATCTAGTATTGATGTCTTTCTTCTCTGCTTGAAGAATTGGGCCTCGAATCTCCTCATATGTAGGGCACTTGTTCCCTGGGCCAACAATAGCAATGGCATCACACATAGGCTGAAAAAAAGGATTGTTTCTTGTTATTGTAAGAGGCAAGTCACTCCAGAAAAACATCCTCCCCATAATCCCATCTGCTTCTTCCTTCTCCCTTTTTTTAACCATGGACTTGATGCTATTCCGTGGAACAAAGAAAGATGAGGCAGCAGCCCTCACGGAAGCTGAACCCATGGCCGTGGAGCCCCCAACACTACCCTCAGTGGCATCCGGATGATCATAATCATATGTCCATGAAGTCCTAGCCACTCCACCTGCAGCGAGTTCAGCTCTATTTGCAGCCGACTCTTCCATTTTTCTATCTTTCGAGTGGATTGCATCATGGGCCATTCTCATAATCTCGGGGGTAACGACACTACAAAGCCCCACATCATGGCCAGGGAGTTTTGCCAAATGGTACTTCAACTTGCTAATGCCTCCTGTCATATGTTGTCCACACAATTTGCAATTCAATCGTTGTCGGTTTGTTCCATCTTCAGGGTCAGCATATTGCCAAAATGGGTCCAATGCCTTTGGCATTTTTGCAATGGAAATGTATAGCCACAAAACTCAAACCTGTGACTGCAAAAAAACAAAAAAAAAACATTAAACCCAAAGAACAAACCAAAGCACAAGGCTAGTAGCTGTAGGCCTTCCATAAATGATAAAATCATCAACACTAAAATAATAAATTGATTGTTAAAATTGTAAAAATTAAAAATTTTAAGAATGCAAAATCTGTTGTCCGTAATATCATAATATGTATGCTTCTGCTATTGAAGTTGGTAGAGATATTTTATCATTTGACATAAGTAAAGGGGTGAATTGTTAAGTGTATTAATATCTATTGGTAGAGATATTATCTAATGAAGAATATAAGGGTTGATTTTAGTCTTGTTATACTGCTGTAATTACTGATGTAAAAGTACAATTTCAGATCAGGGTATTGGCTAATAAGGTGCCCTAGAAGGGGCTGAAACTTATCTCACTGTTGGTGTTTTTTCGTCTACAATTGCAGTGAAGTTTAGGGCTGCTAGAAGTAAATTATCATGATCGTTTTGCTATTGTTTCACACTTAATTTACCACAGTCTGAAGATTGAACTGACTGCCTTAGACCTAAATTTTACAGTAGAAAATATCTTTTTTTTTGTTAAAATTTTAGAGAAAGTCAAGTTTCCATTTTGGACTAGTATCCAGCTGTCAACTTTTGGAGGAGTAGCAACAAACAACAACACCATACGTGGAGTAAATACTAAATAGGCACAGTCTGAGTTTTGTTGGAGTTTTATCACAGTCCGAATTTATGCACTGAAGGGCATCTCCATCAAAGGCACACCAGGAACACTTCTAAATTACTGAGGAAAAGCACAGTATCATGTATGCACAAAGTATGATCACACTGTTAAATTTATAGCAGTTGTAATACTAAAAATTTTAGGGCCAAGGAGATATTAATAATTATATTCAGCAGTCAACTGTCAACACACATATATTATGATTATCCCACAGTAGCTAAACAGTAAACTAATACATTATACAATACTCAGATTTAATTTAAAATTTAAATAGCAATTGTTTAGAGTCTAGACTCTACATGCCTGGAAATGTTGGAAAAGGAACTTTGAGTTGTGTTGACCCCAATGAACAAGGAGATAATGCCACAATGTTGTTACTTCACTTGTATATGGTTCACCAAGGCCCCACGACTTCCTTGCTCAGCAAACCCTCACTACTCCCTCACAGACTCCTCACAGCAATTGCAACAGCCACGGCCCACAGTCTTGACAGTCACGGCTCGAAGGCTACTCACGGCCCACACATCAGTTGCTAGCAAGCTCGGTCAGGGCGGCTATTCAGACTCCTCACGAAGGCTACTCACGGCATCTTCTTGCAAGCTCGAAGGGTACTCACGGCGTCCTCTTCCAGCAACTCCAAAACAAAAAAATAAAACCCAAAAAATCAATTTTAACCACCCGGAAATCTTCATCAGTCGCCGAGCCGCGGTTTCCTGTCGTGGCGTGATTTTTTAGCAAAAATCGCATGGTCCGATTTTTACCAAAAATCGCGATTTTATTGGGAGAAAAAATCGTCGGGCATGAAAAATCGCGATTTTTCGCCGATTTTTTCTTCTATGATATCAGGGATATGGTGCAGAGGGGAGCAGTGAAGCTCCAGTATGTTGCGACGGAGGAACAGACATCTGATGTATTGACGAAACCATTGGCTAGGCTGAAGTTCGAGTACTTCAGGGAGAAGCTTGGTGTTCTCCAAATCGAAGTTTCCTCCAAGAGAAAGTGATGAAACCCATAGCCATTCTAACATGGTGAGAGGATTGGTTCCTTCCATGGTCAGATGTAAGGGCTGAGCCATTCTGTCATGGTGAGAGGATTGTTTCCTTCCATGTTAGATATGAGTGCTGGCCATTCTGTCGAGTAGGACAGATGTAAGGGCAATTGCCATTCTGGGAATGGAAGCACCTGGTCAGTTACCAGGAAAACTCAGTCTAGGACTGAGAAGCCATTCTGACATGGTGAGAGGATTGGTTCCTTTCATGGTCAGATGTAAGGGCTGAACCATTCTGTCATGGCTAAAGGATTAAGTTCCTCACATGTCAGATGTGAGTGTTGGCCATCTTGACAAGTAGGTCAGATGTAAGGGCAACTGCCATTCTAGGAATGGAGGCACCTAGTCAGTTACCAGGTCGCTTAGTCTGGGATTGGGGGCCATTCTGATGCGATGATAGGATTAGTTCCTTCATGATCAGATGTGAGTGCACGCCCTTTTGATGCGATGTGTTTACACATGGTCGAATGTAAGTGCAGAGCCTTTTCGACAAGATGAGGTTGGATATAAGTGCTGAGCCATTGTGGCGCGATGTGTTTACACATGGTCAGATGTGACTGCTGTGCCTTTTCGACAAGATGGGGTTGGATGTAAGTGCAGTGCATTTCCGACAAGATGGGGTTGGATGTAAGTGCAGAGCCTTTTCGATGCGATGTGCTTACACATGATCGAATATAAGTGTTGAGCCTTTCTGACAAGATGAAGTCAGATGTGAGTGTTGGGCCTTTCTGACAAGATGAGGTCAGATGTGAGTGCTGGGCGTGCCTTTCTGACACGATGAGGTCAAATGTAAGAGCTGGGCGGGCCATTCTGACTTAAGTGTCAGATATAAGCGCTGATGAAGACCTACATGAAGGGTAGGCCTACAGGATTGACTCTGTAGAACTTCCTGTGACGAGAAGAATCGAGATAGCATCATTATGAGATAGCATATGATGATCCAGACTTGATGATGATCCAGATCAAGTGATCCAGATGAGATGATCCAGACTTGATGACGATCCAGATCAAGTGACGATCCAGTTGTGATGATGATCCAGACTCGATGATGATTCAGATCAAGTGATCCAGATGTGATGATGATCCAGACTTGATGACGATCCAAATCGAGTGTTGATCCAGCAATGATGAGCCAGTAGTCATTATGATGCAGATCCCGTGATGAAGAAGACTTCAAGAAGAAGATGACTTGAAGACAAAGAAGACTCGAAGATGAAGAAGACATGAAGACTAAGAAGACTTGAAGATGACGAGATGTTCCAGTTGATGTAGAGAAGAAGACCAGTGCTGAAAATTGTGTCGAAAGAATACCTTCCTAGTTAAGAGGGAGTGTTGATGTATTTGCAACTTCGAAATGTATTCATCATGTATCTTATGTCTTGTAACCCGATGTTTATTCTGGCATGTATCTGTTATGTAATTGAGTCATGTTGTCATGCCCCGATGTTTCGACTGGGAGGATCTATTATGTAAACAAGTCATGTCAAGTCATTGTGGGTAACCCTCCGATTGTCTAAAGGTTAAAGTCCCCGCAGTTCTGGGGCACTAGGGTTATTAGACTCTCCTAGTAGAGGTCGGCCCTAATAGGTTTTTAGTCATGCCGGGATTAGTATAAATAGAGAGCTGGAGTCTCTATTTAGCACACAACTTATACACACTCAAGTGTAGCGCATAGTTGAGAAAGGAGAAGACACTGGGGCTAGACAAGAAGAAGGATACTGCTGTCGGGAGGTCACTTATTGTTTTGGGCTTTTCTATTTTGGTGCTGATTCTATCTCTAAGGAAGTTGGAGGGTTTTCTCCTTTATGGTTTCCCCGAGGAAAAACACTGTGTTCATTGTCTCTTGTGTTTAATTGCTGTGCTTGTTATTCTCTCAGTTAAAGATCCTAATAATGTTAGCTTAATGTTGAAAAACTAACACACACAACCATCAAGTGGTTATAATATGGACTTCGGTTTCAAGATAGTAGTCCCATAGTACATGCCATCTAATTCAACTTTTTGCAGTTCTAACATGGCTGCTACTGATGATGGGTTGGTAGTCCAACACTTATGATAATTTCCTTCCAAGCAGGGATGACTTTAACATTGTGTTTGGCTACTGTTATAACATATATAGTATCCAGGCTACCATATTCTATTTTTCAGACACAGTACATTTTTTAGCCAGACCTCTTACATATGAGATGCTGAGATGAGCAGTTTTGACGGATCATTATTGTATTAGTGGACTATTGTACTCTCCCATGTCAGGACTAAGTCTCAGGACACTCAGATTTGAGGACCGATGTAGCCATTTAGTCATTACAGAGCAGTTATTGATGCCCAATTTTATATCAGTACTTTCTCATTGGACAGATGGTGTTTCAGATGGATTATATTGCATGATTATGACTCAGCTTTTTATATTGTGTTGTGGTTATCATTGCTCTTATATTCATCTTTGTGACATATATTAACTTGTGGTGTCATGATCTGGCGGTCATAATTATATGGACTTTGATGTATTTTGTATTATGTATTGATGTCCCTACTTAGACTTGGAAGTTCCTGATCTGTACTCATTGGTTTTACCCTCCTTAGGGAGAATAGAGGTAGTCATTCCCACCATTGTTTTGACTTGCTAGTGTTGGCTTCATATTTCACTGTCTCCACCCATCCATTACCTTCTAGTTTAGTTTTCAACCCGACTGACTTCTTGACTTATGGCATGGAGGACCATTTTCCCCTGCTAGAAATTTTGTTGGACAAACCTCCTTGGTTATATTGTGTCTCAGCGCTGAGTCGGTGACAAAACTTGCAAGAGCAATGAAATGCTAAAATACCCCTTGAAGGGTATAAGAAAAGGTCCAAGAAAGCAATGGTTAAAAATATGCTATATCCAAATATTGTTGATCTTATAAATATAAATATGTCCCGAATGAAAGCTGCGATTAGCTGTGCTTTTAAGCACTAGTGAAGTCCCAAAAGGGTCATATAGGCCAAAAATGCCATGGAAATAAAATTGATGGTCCTAATGAACTTGGATCTAACTTGATGTAGACATGATGCCTAAGTTGAATAAACACTCTCTAAACAACTCAACCATTTGTGAGGCACTGCCATTCCTTGTGTTGTTGTTTGTCTGACATTGGTTTTAGTGAGTTTTTCCTTTCCATATCCAAAGTGTCATGATGTTAAGTAGGAAGTCATCCTTTGCCTTAGCTTGGTAAATTTCATCATTCGCTCTTCACTAGCAAATTGGCTACAACTATGAAGTGAGTATAGTCTTGAAAGTCTAGTCTGAGTAATAATAAATAAAGCCTTATATATGTATTGGTTGATGTACCGCCAGTGAAATGACTGCTACTTGTTGTGATTGTTGCTTGAATGAGTTGTAGAGCATGTCTTAGCCTTTTAACACTTGTAGCAGATGGATGACAGTCTGAGTTATTATTCGTGTTTGATCATTTACAGATGGTTATTTGTTTATTGGATATGGTTGATGATCAGATAGAGACCTTTGAGGGGTATGAGTATACACCTTAGATGGATTTGGACTCTCCGAGTCTAATGAGATAGTTTATTTCCAGTTCCGGGCACTTGCAGATATGATCAGGCTCATTCTGCCTTTTTGATGCAGTTTTTCTTCACAGGTTGATATGTCTGAGCAGGGAGATGTTTTAGTTGGATCTCTTAGGGCGTTGTATGGGCATAGGGGGTGCAACCACTGGTTTGTACCATAGTACCCCCATCTTAGATAGCCAGGTGGGCTCAGTTTGATAACGCAAGCACCCTAGGAGGCTGTTTTGGCATGTTCACGTTTTCTGAGGCAGATTAAAAAATGATTAAATGGCTATTGAAAAAATCGATTTGGGCTACTGAGGCAAGGAAATGGCATGGGATGAGTCATGATAATGAGAGTGATGTCCTCCACACCTTCTCCAGCAGTTGCAGCACCTGATTGGGCCCACACCTATTTTTGAGCATTTTTATATTATTTTCTGGAGCTTTTGGGAGGCTCATGATTTCCTCAAGGAGGCATAAAGTCACAGAATTAAAATATTATATTATTTTATTGTGCCATGGGGACACCCAGAGGGAGTTAGTCAACACTCCATGGACCCACCATGTGCTTCATTTATTTCTTGTTGAGTGGGGTAACCTCTTTATGGGTGATTTAGTCCACTTTGGTATTTTATGGTTATATTGATCCATGTATTGTATGTTGAGCTCATCTAAACCATTGATTAGAACATTTTATCTTTTAATCTCAGCCACTCATTTTGAAAGTGGTTAGGATTCAATTATAATTGTGGTTCTCTCATATCTATTTAAAGGAGAGAGCTTCTCATTTGTAAGGGGTCTTTGGCTCTTAGATCTGAATAATAGAAATATTTTTCCGTGGATATTTTTTGGATCTGCTTTGCATTTGATGTTCTCAAATGGTGATTGGATAGTCTTCTAGTTTCTAGAATTGTGGAAAATCATGTAAGATCTATATTTTTTCTGCTATCATTGTCTTGTCTACAGGAGGGCATTTTGGCCTAGAGCATTTTTGCAGGGGGACCTCAACTTGTTCGGTTATCTTCGTCTTGGATCAGGGGGTTTTCATTAGTTTCATTGTGATTTATGATTACTTCTTTTTACTTTCCTATAGCATTTAGTTTCTTTATCTTGTCTTAGCAAATCTGGTATTGTTGACGTTTGCTCATGCAGGTTAGGGGGCGCATTGGTGGCTTGGAGCTTACATCCGTCATAGAAATCACTTGGATCTTCCAGAATTGATCGGGATAGAAAAGATCATCACTGTTAAGACTTCTACAAGCATTTCCAGGTACGATCCAACAGGTAACTCTCTTCTCTTTAACAGATCTGAATCCATTGTACCTGCTTTTCCTTCCATTTTTCTGAAAATTCCTAAAATACTAAAAAACTTTAAAAAGTACTAAATCTGGAAACTGTCCGATCTTTGGCCAAACCACTGCTGGGTTTCATAGATCGGGCCTCCCCTTCATTGAATCAACTGCAACGCTGGTCAAATTCCTGTTGGTTTGACCTAGATCCGATTTTTAGCTTGAAAACTGCATAGCGCCCCCACTGAAAATTTGACCTGCTAGGGTTTTGACTTTTTTCTTCTTCTGATTTTTGACTTCATAGACTGATAGATTGGGTCCCACACAATCCAAATCACCCTCAACGTTGTCCAGATTCATGGCAGTTTGACCTAGATCTGAGTTTTAGACTGAAAACAACCCTAGCGCTTTCACTGAAAACTGGACTTTTCCGGAGTTTACTTTTTCTGAAATCTGACAGGCTAGGCTGATAGATCAAGGCTTGAGCACTCCAGAACACCCCCAACGCTAAGCTAGTTCCTCCCAGGTTGCCCTAGATCTGAAAAACTGACTTTCAGCCTCCTAGCCCCCCTCATCAGATTTTGACTTTTCTAGATCTGATTTTTCCTGTAGTTTTCTGACTTGGGTTTGTAGATCGGGCCATCCTGATCTCATTTCCCCTCCAACGATGAGCTAATAGTCTCTTGGTGGCTCTAGATCTGCAGATCTGCCTCTCCAAACCCTAGCGCTATCTCTCCTTATGCTCATTTTCCTGTAACCTGGATTTTCTGGGCCAAATCTTTTTTTGGGTCCATAGATCAGGGTATATCCCAGGTGGGTTCACTGAAACGTTGTGTTGATACTGACTCCATTGCCCAATGCACGAAAGGCACTGATCTCCTATCTCTAGCGCTAGCCCTAAATTGACCTTACTCCTGTTTTCTTTGCCAACATTCCTTGATAACGCAAGTTACCTGATACTTTCATATCTTTCATTGAGTCTGTCTCCTTGGTACTAGACAGTCCCAACTCTGTCTTTGCTCACCCTGTCACGGTTACGTTTCCCAAGATAGTGGTCATCTCCATCAGTTGCTAGTACCTAAACCCTAGAGCTAGGGTTTCCATTTACCTTACACCTTATGTACCTCAAAGCCACATTTGATCTGTTCTGGTGTTTAGGTCTGATCTCTCCTGTCGAGAGTAGATCCGGGTCTCCCCCGTTGTTGTCTTAGACTTAGATAACATAAAGTGAATGCTGCCTTGATTGGTGTGACAACCATCCATTTGGGAGTCTAGGCAGTCTTGGTTCCACCCCCTTAGTTGCTTGCCCCTCTACCATCCATCCTGGATCCACCTCACACAGGCAACTACAAGGTTGGTGATAACAGCCACCAAGTGTGGAGCCTCCTTGTCAATCAATGCAACTAGCCATCAATATAGATTCTTCATATGCACATACGCATCGATTAGTGGAGGGATTGAGAGATTCAAGTCGCGTGGTAAACCACAAATTGGTTATATAAATTCCAGATATTTGCAGACTGTCTATTTGCAAACTGTCGATAATTTAATACTTATTACCATCATCATAATCAACTAAAGGATCAATCCGGTGATACCCTAGAGCGTCAAATTTATCGTTCGGCGTATATCCTGTGTAAATCTAAAGGAAATATAATTATTTGAAGCATTGTTGTCTTGGGAAGAATTCGTGTGATTGTATTGCCATGGCACAGGTTTCATGGTGGCATAGGTTTAAACATTCATTACTCACTGTACATTCAGTGTACCGATGGATTGAACAAACTACTACATAAAAACTTTGCCTGTATTAAAATTTTGTTGAGGATGCTTTGAATTTGGTAGGAAGGCTCTATGCTCAAAGAAATGAAAATCAATTTCCAATACATGTCAATGGGAATGCTTAGGGCATCTCGCCGCCGGGTCTTGGGGCACAAAGTCCGAAGCAAACATCACCTGCAAAAGACCAATAGAAGCTAAGTTAAATCAATATTTAAATAATTCAAAAAATAAAAATTAATCAAACTATAGTAAAAACATTTGAAAAATAAAAAATTTAAATATGCCTCTCGAATTAATCCACCTAACCAATTCATATATATTCCCTGTCGGGAACATAATAATATATGTTACTATGTAAAACAAACACTGTCAGATGTAGTATTCACTTCAAACTTCAAGGGTGTTATAGTTATGGCAGAGGTACATATAATCATAATGAAATTCATCATATCTAGTCAATAGGAAGTATTTATAGTTTGTGGTCCATTTCAAGTTGTAACTTGGGAATAAGATTAACTTTCGAGGCCTAGCTCTTCCTTGGCGGAGGTAGACAAGGATAGAATGTCAAGGTGTTTTTCTTTTCTACTGTTTTTCCTAGGAAACTATGCACTGAATCTTGATCTGATGTCTGTGCTATCATTGATTTCTTTCTTGACAACATTGTATCAGCAACTATCCTTATGAAGTTGATTCCTCTGTTCATCTGCTCCTTGTGTGTATCTTATTTGCTATTTATTTATGTCTTTATGCCGCCAGTCTCTCCATATGTTGCTTCCTCGAGCATTAAAAGAAATTTGGCCTCCTGAGTGTTGATTAAAACCAGTCATCCATTTAATTTAATTTTTGAGAACCCAAAATAATCTGTTAATGTTTCTATGCTAATATGCTTGCATATTAGGTGAATGGTAATAGTTTCTGCTCCATATCTGCAACAATAATGCATAAAATTCACCTTAACTTAACTATCATCAGTGTTGAATCAATTATAGGAAGATATAGTGTTTGCCATGTGTTATCACCAAATGATTTTCCTATGGTTGTTGTAGGAGAATCACTGGGGTAACGATTTCAAACCAATCTTTAGACTGTATTCTAGCCTATACAGTCAGAGAGAGATCTCTCTTTGTCACAGGATCATTCACATACACATATAGCTTTAAACAAGCATTCAGAAAGCTAGATTTCTGAGGGGAAGGGTTGTTTGGATTTTAAAGAGTGTAAGACAGACAGATATTAAATACCATTGGGCAATGGAGTCAAAACCTGAAACATTCAAGGACATACATCACAAATAATGACCAGTGATAACCTTCGTAGTATGAGGCAAAATAGGTGTTAGTATTCAACAAAATATCTTTGAGAGATGGCAGGGGGGAATGAGAAGAAGACCAATGAGACAAGAGGCACCTATCTGTGGATGAATCTCATGAAACACCTTTAGTAGAAGAAACAGTGAAGGATGATAACTGAAATGGAGCATCTAATAGAGGATGAATTCCAAGACATTTACCATGAACACATAACAAACACGTTATCTGATGCAAGGAGCGCTTAACAGAGAACAAATTCCTTGCATACAACTAGAAACGCATTAGCGAAAACTACATATACATGAAATGAAGCAAACAAGGGAATCAAACCAAGCACAGAGGCTTCAAAATGAATGTTGAACCCCTTGTTCCTCTCTTGAAGCTATATTTATAGAGTACTAAGCTCTCGAGACCAACCTCGAAACAGATCCAAAGATCAGTTCTGATACGGGAATCAAACCCGCACACACAAAATCCTAACAAATTCCGATCTGGCATATTCGCCATGATCACAAACAAATACGGAAAGCACGTTAGAATGTGCGTGGTGGATCAATTTGGGAAAATTAGACACCTGGGACTCAGGCCTGCTTGATGAAAACGACTGTTCAAAGGATCTTCGAGCGGCCTGCAACAGTT
This sequence comes from Pseudotsuga menziesii, assembly GCA_001517045.1. NCBI lineage: Eukaryota > Viridiplantae > Streptophyta > Pinopsida > Pinales > Pinaceae > Pseudotsuga > Pseudotsuga menziesii. Next base: position 1,249,625 of record LPNX011129804.1, on the reverse strand, counting down.
TCATTCATCCCTGCATCTTCAACCAGCGAAATTGTTTTGGATCGTTGATTTATCCCGGCGCCATCCTTGACCGTCGAATCTCGGACTGCAGAAAGCAGAAAACAAGCTTCCGACTTTTTATAAACAAATTTGTATATCTCCGCTTTCCACCTTTCCGCTCCTTTCCGAGCCGTTGATCTAAGATCAAAGGTGCAGAAGCTTTATGAATCGTCGATCTTACAGGCTGACGGAAAGCGAAAAGCGGGATTCCAACTTTTCATAACCAAATTTATGTATTTCCGCTTTCCACCTTTCCGCTCCCTTCCTGGTCGTTGATCTAAGATCAAAGGTGCGGAAGCTTTCTGGACCATCGATCTGCACTTTCCACATTATCACCAAGATTTTCCCTCCTCGCACCTTGGATTAGCAGAATCATTATCAAACACTTATCTAAATTGGATCTTCATCTGGACCATTGGAAAGTGCTATCTCTACTACATTCCGCTGAATCTAGGAATTCATTCCTCCTTGCACTTTCAATTTGCGGAATCAACCTCAGTCGTTGATCTAGATCAAGTTTTAATATGAATCGTAGGAACATGCAGCCCCTACCTAATTCCACAAATCTTCATCCCGACTTTCTTTGTGCTAGTTCACAATGCAGAATTGTTTCCAGCCTTTGATCAAAATCTTCTTTAAATCTTCGTCGTTCAAACTTTAAGAGCCTACCACATTCCGCAGATTTCAAATGTTCATTTATCTGCACATGTTGGATTAGTGGAATTGTTCTCCGCAATAGATCTATTTCTGATTAGATCTCTTTCGTCGAAATATGCAGACCTTTAAGCAATTCTACAAATTAGAAAATTACTTTCCGCGAGCATATTAGATCAGCGGAATTCATCTCCTCCGTTGATCTTACTCCACCATCAATCTTGGCCGTTGAAAAATTCAGGCCCTACAACATTCTGAAAATCTGAAAAGTTATTTGGTTCGTGCAAGTTGAACCAGCGGAATTATTTTCCACCATAGATCTGATTCTACCTTTGATCGCCATCATTAAAACTTAAAGCTCCTACGCCATTTCGTCAATCTGAGAATTTTATTCCTCCTCGCATGTTAAAGCAGGGGAATTTTTTAGGAACCTAGATCTACTTCTTCCTGTTCATTCAACTGTTGATCCTGCATGACCTTTAACCTTCTTTTGCCAACATCAAATTTCTTTTAAAAATGTGCATCTTCCCCTGGCAAAATCTCCTGCAACCTTTGATTTCCTCCCCTATGTATCTAAGTTGTTCATTCCTGTCATTATTTATCCTTACTCATCACTTTCACTGGCTTATCCTTTTGCAGGGGAATTAGCGTGGATGCATTTGTAAAAATCCTTAAATTTTAGCATAAGTGCTAACAGCGGCTCCAACTCAGGGAAGTTATCCTCCTTGTGAGGTAGAAAAGAACCCCGTAGACCAAGTGCCTGATCCATTGGGCCCTCTGTACCTGCAAAAAACCCAGCTAACTGCACCACTATGCGCTATCCCGAAGGCCCATCATCTCAAAATTTGTTCTAGTGCCCGTAACTTCAAATTTGCATATAAAATAAAACCAAATGACGGCTCCTCTTGGGGACCTTACTGCCTTCACCTCAGGCTTTAAGTCTGTGAGTGAGCTATCCACAAATGCAACGTTAAAAAGAAATGGTATATGCAATGACATGGGAACTGAACTTACTTTACAGAAAGTAGTGCTTGAGGAGCCTCCCATTTACAAGAGCTCCAGATACCAGACCACCCTCCATTTCCTCCAATATATAGGCATTCTTTCCTCTAAAAGCTGAAATCTTGTAAGGACCCTTCCACAGGTGATCAAACTTACCATGTTTCCCTTTCTCTTCATGTGATGCATCCCATAGCAAAAATACATCCCCCATCTGGAAATCATCAAGCTTTGTCCTCCTCTCAAAGATCTCTTTCATTTTCTCTTGAAATTTTTGAGTTCTATCAAATAGTTGCTCCCTTTGCTGCTGCAGTTCAATCAATTGATACATCCTCCTCTAAGTTGGATGGGTTTCAGTTTCTTCTTCCTGTAGCAGTCTCATTACTGGAAAACTTAGGGAACTAGGAAAAAATACCTCATAGCCATAAACCAACTGGAATGGTGAAGTGCCAATGGATTTCTTTACATTGATTATGTCAACCCACAAAGCATGAGGTAATTTTTTGTGCCAGGCCTTCTTGTTTTCCTGAAGCAGCTTTTTGATGATCCTCATCAGGCTCTTATTTGAAGATTCTGCCAACCCATTTCCCCGTGGATAGTAGTTTGTGGAATGCCCCAGTTGTATGTGATACTTGAAACAAAATTCCACCATATTCTTTGACTTGAATGCAGCAACATTGTCAGTGATCAGCTTTCTAGGAACCCCAAACCTTGAAAAAATGTGCTCTTCTAGAAATTGCATAATCACTGTCTCAATGGCCTGTCTAGTTGGGATGGCTTCAATCCATTTTGTGAAATAATCAGTGGCAGTGAGGATCCAAATGTGTTGTCTTGAGGAAGAGGGGTTTATCTCTCCAATAAGACCCAACCCCCATTGTTGGAAAGGGGCCTCAACATGTATGGGCTTCAAAGGCAATGGTAGAAGCTTCCTCCTCCCTTCAAAGATCTGACACTTATGGCAGGCAGCAACCTCTGTGTGGGTATCAAAAAATAAAGTGGGCCAATAAAACCCTTCCCTCATGATCTTGTTCACAATGGCCTTCCAATAATGATGACCTCCACATTCTCCTGTATGGAATTCTTCAATGAGATTCTTTGCCTCCTGCTCATTTACATAGTTCAACAGAACCCCTCCTAGTTCTTTCCAATACAATTTTCCATTTAAGATGCAAAACCTTGATGCTTTCTGCTTGAGAAACCTGGCCCTTGTTATGTCCATACCTTGTTGAGCTTGTAGATGCTGTAACACGAAGATGATGTCAGTGTACCATGGGGATGACAGGAAATGCTAAGCTACTTGGGGATCTGGTGGTCCCTTAGGATTTTTCTCTTCTGCTAACAATTCAGCCATCATGTGTAGGCTGAGAGCATCACAGTTAGATTGTGCCATGGGCTTGGCTAGTCCTTGGCCTTTAATAAGCTTGGTGGGCTTAATCTCCAAGTCATATTCAAGTAGGACTGCTATCCATTTTCCCCTCCTACCTTTAGGATCTGGTTGAGTTAGGATATCCTTTACTGCACTGGTGGGGACATGGGCAATAATGTGAGAGTGCAGGATGTACACTCGGAACTCCTTCGACGCCTGCACCAGAGCATAATCCTACTTATCCAGGATGTTGTATTTCAGAGGAGCATCTCTCAGGGTTTTGCTGTAAAAAGCAATGGGCTGCTCATGTCCCTCATGATTCTTTTGTAACAATACCCCTGCCACCGTATGCTCTGAAGCGAATGAGAATATGAGGAAATATTTCGAAAAGTTGGGGCTTACCAGTACAGGGGCTTCTGAAATAGTCTTCTATATGTCCTCAAAGGATTGTTTTGCTTCAGGTGTCCATTTGATCTCTTTGTCCTTTCCCAGCATGTTAGTTATACACCTTACTATTTCAGCAAAGGAAGCAATGAACCTTCTTAGAAAATTCACCTTCCCCAGAAAGGATTGAACCTTAACCTTATTCCAAGGGAGCTCAATTTTACGAATTGCCTCAACCCTCTTTGGGTCTATTTTGATGCCTTCCTGAGAAATTATGTGCCCTATCAGCTTCTCTTCCTTCATAGCAAAGAATGACTTCTTCGGATTCAATGAGATGCTGAACCTTTTGCACTTTTTGAACATTCTCAGTAGGTGTGCAACGTGTTCCTCATTATACTTTGAAAACACAATGATGTCGTCTAAGTAGATGACCAAAATTTTGGCCTTTTCGTCAGTAAAAGCTATGTCCATGGCTCGCTGGAAGGTTGCTCTGCATTCAATGAGTCCGAATGGCATTTTTGCATACACAAAAGTGCCCTAGGGTGTGGTGAAAGTTGTCTTTTCTTGGTCCTTTGGGTGCACCATGATCTGATTGTAGCTTGAGAAACCGTCCAAGGTGGAAATCCTTTGGGAGCCCACTACCTTCTGCAAAATATGAACCATCTTAGGAATACGATAATGATCCTTTAAAGAAACTCTGTTCAAGTTCCTGAAGTCAATGCATATCCTTATCTCCCCATTCTTCTTCCTAATCGGGACCAGGTTGGCCACCCACCTTGAGAATCTAAGGGCTACAATGATTTTGGCCTCAAATAGTTTCTTGATATCCTTTTCCACCAGGGGTAGCAGCTTGGGGTTTATTCTTCTCAACTTTTGCTTGAAAGGCATCTCATCCTTTTTTATCGGCATAGTGTGTTGAATTATACTCGTATCATAAGCCTTAAGGTCACTATAGCTCCAAGCAAAGACATATGAGTATTCCCTCATCAGTTAGATGTACTTATGTTTGGCTTCAGGTGAGAGCGGTCTCGAGATTTTGATGACCTTTAGATGATCTTTTGTCCCATTGTTAACATCTTCCACATCTTCACAACTTAGGACCAGCTGAGGCTCCTTAGCAACATCATTTGGGTCAAAGAGATTTTCTAAAGGAACTAAACCTCTGGGGATAAAGTTACCTTTGAACTGGAGAATTTCTTTTTCACGGAGGTTGTTTAGATACGTTTGTTGTCCCTCGGCCTCCTGCAACTCTGGCCCACAAACTTCCTCATTTTCGCAGCTCTCTGCACACTCAACTGGGATAATAGTCTCAACCTGCTGCATTTCTCTAGGAGTGACAGCCTGACTTGGCAGGGGTTCCTGGCTGAGAGTAGGCTCTTCTAGGAGTGCATTCTTTTCATCAATGTTCAAGCCATCAAACTTCCCAGTGAGAGTGAGGAAGTTTTGAATCTGTCTGTCATCTTCAAAGACCTGCCAACTCTTAACATTATCTAGGATAGAGGGTCTGTTCCTAACTTCAACCTCATATTTTCTATTAGAGTGCATGGGAATCTTGAAAACAACAACAGAAGTGGCCAAGGAATCGGCTATACAATCTTGTAACCTGGGAATCAGATTAAAATTGCATTCCTCAAAACATTCTATCAAATCCATGGCATCATTTCTGTAGCTTCTCATCCTGGGATGTATGGCCTGATATTCTCCCTGCATTTGTTTAATCACCAACTTTAAGTCCCCATGTATCACCACCCTCTTGACTTGGAAATATTTTAGGATTTGAATTGCCAACATCATAGCCTCATATTCAGCCTCATTATTTGTGCAATTGAAGGCAAGTTTGTAGGAATAATTCAGAGCTCTCCCTCTTGGGGGATTCACCCAAAATCTGGCTCCTACCCCTTCTCTGCATGCTGCCCTATCAAAACTTGCATTCCACACTCCCTCCAGCTCTTCCTGAGTAGGCACAAAGGCAGCATTCTGTGAATTGAAACTGTCTTTGGCTCCTTCCGTGAAGAAAATAGTAGATCCCATCTCAGTGTCCAATGAATAGATGGGGTGGTTGTTTGGCCTCTCAGCACTGGTCACCATGTATGCTAACTTTTTCTCCCTAAAGAGCCTTCTATGTACTCCAAAGACAGGGATGGTGGCATAGGACATATCCATTTGAAGAGCGCCTTTGAGTTTGGCTACCCAAGATCTTGATAACAACATTCTAAACTTTGGAGGGATGTCAGCTACAACTACATCCATGACCAGGGCTTTGTCAGGGATTTGGTCCAAAGAGATGACTAGATATTTGATCAGTCCTAGGCACTTGACTTTAATGGAATCAAAGGAAAAGAGGTCTTTGTATGGTCTGGTCACTTCCAATCCTAGTTTATCCATGATCATCCTGTGCATCAAATTGTGGGAGGCTCCTGAATCAAGCATGGCATTATGTAAGATGGCATTATGAATGTTCAGACTAACATAGAAGGGGGGAACATCTTCATCGACAGACTCATCTACATGGGGTCCAAATAGAATGGTGGGACTATCATCTTGAAGATTGAGGGAATATGGTATTGCAAAAACTTCTCCTGGAGGCTTCAACACTGTGGCAATTTTGGAATGACATTTAGAATTTTTTAACAATTCAGTAAGAGGGACAGAGATTTTAATCTTTGCAATCTCGGCCTCTAGTCTAAAGGAGGTTTGTCCTGATCTAAGCTTCTTGGATTATCTTATTTTTTCTCTTTCCCTTCGGGCTCTATTACATTATATTGGAGGTGTCCTTAAGGGGTGGACTCCTCTTTGGTTTGCTTGTAGAGCCTTTGTTCCATGTTTCTTTATTTTTTACTACATGAATGTCTCTGTTCCTCAGACCAATCTGTCTCTGTAGGTCCATGACTGCAAGTTGATACCCCCTCTGAAAATCCTATGTTTCCCTAGCAGGCAGCTCCTTTTCTTCATGCAATGAATCATCATGTTCTTCTTTGGTCAAAAAACCAGAGGATGAGTTAGTGTCTAGTTGGTGGATGTCACCTTCAGCTTGATTCCCATATTCCTGCTCCACATAGTTCTCCTGAAATGGGGATCTGATAGGTTGATCAGGAGGGTTTCTCTGATCTCTCTGCTTGTTTTGGAGGGCCTAGGGCCTTCTTACATTCTGGTTTCTATTTTACTGCTCTTGACCTTCCTTGGGAAGTGGTATGTTGTCCACACTGAGCCTTTCCATCAACTTCTCCATGGTTTTCATCATCATGTCCATTCTGGCCTCTTGTGGATTTGAGGAAGAAGGTTGTTCGGGCTCTTTATCCTTTCTTCTTTCTCCTTCCTCTCTTCTCCATTCTCCCTCATCCCTCTTCTTTCTTTTGGCAACAATCAGATTTACCTCTACCTCTATGGCATCGTTCATCATATCGGCCAAGGAGGCTGATTTTCTTTCTCTCAGCCACAAGGTAAACTCACTATCAAAGGCTTCGGTATATTGGAGTTGGGCAGAACCAAGGGGAGGTTTAAACTAGGCGGGAATGGCATTGTATACCTTCATAAACCCGTCAGAAAACTCTTGGACAGATTCACTCTCCTTCCTCCTCATGGAATGATATTGGGACAAATACAACTTGGGATTTTTTTGTCTACCCATTTGTTCTTGAAGGCGTCTTCAAAGGCTTGATAGTTCAGAATGGAGTGGTCTAAAAGGTTTGTGAACCATTTTCTTGCCTCTCTAGCAAGACATTGGGCAAACAATCTGACTTTCACATCATCATGGTCTACCTCCTCCAAGTTTGTCCAGTCTGAAAACCACTCCAAGTGTTCCTCAGCTAAATATCCCCTCTCCCCATTAAATTGTTTGATTCTTTGGCCATATCCCTAGGGAAGGTCATGAAGAGAAGCAGGGAGGAGTAAAGGGGTAGACCTAGCCATCCCTAGGGTTACAATGGGGTTTCCAAAAGGGGTTGCAGCAGGTGTGATAAACAAAATCAGTGTGCTATGAGGAACTACAGAGCTATGAGGGGTTGTGAAACTAGATGTAGGTTGTTTGAGCTTGGAAGTGGATCTTAATGCAGTTATTTCAGTGGAAAATAGGGAGCACTCTAGTCTCTGAGGTCTGGGGTGACCAGGAAATGCGGGAGAATTCAAATGCAGAGGTGTCAGAAACCACTTTAGAGAAGCTGGACTCAAATTTAGTCCTAGGGAAAGCTAGCCCAAACTCTTCATCACAATGCTCAGATAATCATTAACAGAAACACCACCTTCAGTAGGTAAGGAAAGAGTTCTTACTAACCTTTGCAGCTTATTGGCCCTTCGAATCAGACTCTCTGGATCAAAAATCTCTTGAAAATATTCAGCATCAGGATTGCTCCTCGTGTTGGTTCTCCTGGCCGCTAGTATTTCCCAGTGGAGTCACCTTCCAAAAACTTTGAGTGGATTCGCCAGAGCATATACAACCAACATGTGTCTATGATCGGCTGCTCAACCAGGTCATAGAACTAGAACAATGTCGTTTCCCCGAGGAGATAATAGCAATTAGTCCCCGACAACGACGCCAAAATGTTATCACCCAATAATTTTCCTATGGTTTTGGTAGGAGAATCACTGGAGTAACCATTTCAAACCGATCTTTAGACTGTATTCTATCCTATACAGTCGGAGAGGGCTCTCTCCTTGTCACAGGGTCATTCACGTACACATATAGCTTTAAACAAGCATTCAGAAGGCTAGATTTATGAGGGGAAGTGTTGTTTGGATTTTAAAGAGTGTAAGACAGACATATATTAAATACCATTGGGCAATGGAGTCAAAACCTTAAACATTCAAGGACTTACAACAAATAATGGCCAGTGATAACCTTCGTAGTCTAAGGAAAAATAGGTGTTAGTAGTCAACAAAATATCTTTGAGAGATGGCAAGGGGGAATGAGAAGAAGCCCAATGAGACAGGAGGCACCTATCTGTGGATGAGTCTCCAGAAACACCTTTAGCAGAAGAAACAGTGAAGGCTAATAACTGAAATGGAGCATCTAACAGAGGATGAAGTCCAAGACATTTAACATGAACACATAACAAACACGTTATATGATGCAAGGAGCGCTTAACAGAGAACGAATTCCTTTCATACAACTAGAAACGCATTAGCAAAAACTACACATACATGAAATGAAGCAAACAAGGGAAAACAACCTGAACAATGAACACCGTGATGAATCTCAGACATTCAGGGCATACTTTGCATTAATGCTCCCAAGAAAAGTTACAAAGCTACAAAACCAAGCACAAAGTCTTCAAAATGAATGTCGAACCCCTTGTTCCTCTCTTGAAGCTATATTTATAGAGTACTAAGCTCCCAAGACCAACCTCGAAACAAAGCCAAAGATCATTTCTAATACAGGAATCAAACCCACACACACAAAATTCTAACAAATTACGATCTGGCAGATTCGCCATGATCACAAACAAATCAGGAAAGCACGCTGGAATGTGCGTGGTGAATCAAATTGGGAAATTTAGACACCTGGGACTTAGGCTTGCTTGATGAAAATGATTGTTCAGAGGATCTTCGAGCGGCCTACAACAATTTTATTGATCCCTACATCTTTAACTAGCGAATTTTTTTGGACCGTTGATTTATCCCGGCGCCATCCTTGACTATCGGATCTCGGACTGCAGAAAGCGGAAAACGGGATTCCAACTTTTCATAACCAAATTTTTATATCTCCGCTTTCCGCCTTTCCGCTCTCTTCCGGGTCGTTGATCTAAGATCAAAGGTGCGGAAGCTTTCTGTACCATCAATCTTACAGGCTAGCGGAAAGCAGGATTCCAACTTTTCATAACCAAATTTCTATATTTTCGATTTTCACCTTTTCGCTCCCTTCCGGACCGTTGATCTAAGATCGAAGGTGCGGAAGCTTTCTGGACCGTCGATCTGCACTTTCCACATTATCACCAAGATTTTTCCCTCCTCGCACTTTGGATTAGCGGAATCATTATCATCCACTGATCTAAATTGTATCTTCATCTGGACCGTTGGAAAGTGCTATCTCTACTACATTCCGCTGAATCTAGGAATTGATTCTTCCTTGCACGATCGAGTTTTAATATGAGCCGTTGGAACATGCAACCCCTACCTAATTCCACAAATCTTTATCTCGACTTTCTTCGTGCTAGTTCACAATGCGGAATTGTTTCTAGCCTTTGATCAGAATCTTCTTTAAATCTCTGCCGTTTAAACTTTAAGAGCCTACCACATTCCGCAGATTTCAAATATTCATTTATCCATGCATGTTGGATTAGTGGAATTGTTCTCCACCATAGATCTATTTCCGAGTAGATCTCTTTCGTCGAAATATGCAGACCTTTAAGCAATTCCGCGGATTAGAAAAAATACTTTCCATGAGCATGTTAGATCAACGAAATTCATCTACTCCGTTGATCTTACTCCACCATCAATATTGACTGTTGAAAAATGCAGGCCCTACAACATTCCGCAAATCTGAAAAGTTATTTGGTTTGTGCAAGTTGAACCAGCGGAATTATTTTCCACCATAGATCTGATTCTACCTTTGATCACCATCGTTAAAACTTAAAGCTCCTACGCCATTTCGCCGATCTGAGAATTTTATTCCTCCTCGCATGTTAAAGCAACAGGATTTTTCAGGAACGTAGATCTGCTTCTTCTTGTTCATTTGACGGTTGATCCTGCATGATCTTTAACCTTCTTCCGCCAACATCAAATTTATTTTAAAAACGTGCATCTTCCACTGTGAAATCTCCTGCAACCTTTGATTTCCTCCACTATGTATCTAAGCCGTTCATTCCTGTCACCATTTATCCTTACTCATCACTTTCACTGGCTTATCCTTTTGCAGGGGAATTAACATGGATGCATCTGTAAAAATCCTTAAATTTTAGCACAGGTGCTAACACCATGAATTGTGTTATGGGTGCATTTCAAAATTCGCATTAGTGCAGATAATGTAGAACTCTAAACTATATCCTCTGCAAGACTGTATCAATTGCAGAATCTTTCTATTTCAGGATTCATTTAATTCCATGTATGGATGTGTTGGATTAGACAAGCCTGTAATTGCTTACATTAATTTGTTTCAAAGGCTGATTCAGCCTAAAGAGAAAAAATGGTCTTCAAGTTTGGACGCTATTCCTATGTAACATTTGACCACCTCGATAGCATCTACAATTTTGCTTAATAGTATCTACTATCAAGTAAATGAAGGCAGTGCTAGAGATGACTGTCTTATGTTATTAACTTATTAAATTTTTCTCCGAAATGCTTAATTCTTGTTCTGATAGAGTTTGTCGTCTTGATTATGGAAGAATTTGAATTTTAGATTGCTTCATTTTGAGCACTGTAAAATGCACTTGCACCTAGTATCTGTCGAGGTTGTTTCCAACAAAAACAGATTTATCAATTCAAAGAAGCTCTTGAAGGTTTCTATTGTGTTCTTCTTCCTTGTTGTTTCCTCCAGGATTGTTCTAATCTAAGCTTGGTTTGGGTTGTTTGGATTGAATGATCATTGATGATGATGTGTATTTCTCATCCAAAATCAATGGGTGACTTGTGAAATTATGGCCCAAGAAACAAAGAATTATCAAGCATCAAGTGACATGATGGGAATTATAAAAACCTCCTGGAATGATACATAGTATGCTAAAGAGAATATTCTTGGAAGGATTACATTCCACCAATCAGAACCTAGGTCATCTTGAATTAAGCAATTCTTGTTACTGGGAATAAAGATACATGGTAAGCTAAAGATCTAGATTCTCCTTCGAAGGATTCCTTTCCACCAATCAGAGCCTAGATCATCTTGAATTAAGCAATTCCTGTCACTGGGACTAATTTGCTTTCATTATTTCATGCTTTGGTTATTTGACTCAACAATTGATGTATTTTTAAGTTTACCCTTATAGTTATTCTAATCTAAATGATAGCTCATATTTAGGGCTTGAGGCCATGGAACCTCCTTGAAGGTTATAAGTTATAACTTCTGCCATAGAGCTTTTTTTTGTATGGTATTTTGTCTTAAACTGTAATTACAAAATCTCTTTAAGAATTTGTATGGTATTTTGTCTTCAACTATAATTACAAAATCTCTTTAAGACTATGAGTATGAGTGGGTACAAAGCATAAAGGAACCTCATTGACTAGTTACGAGCAATGGTCTAATTAAATTTCAATTCCTCTTTCTTGTAAAAGGCTAAAACTAACCTGCAGAGAGGATTGCATTTTGAGAAAGCTTTTCTTGTCATATAGATAGGACTATGAAGGATGGTTTTGTAGTCAAGGTGTTGTCAACTCCTTGGAGGAAGCCTTAACATATCAAACATATGGAAAGGCTTTTCCAAGGAGTCGAGGTGTTGAATATTATGTCTGATTCAAGTAGTAGTACATGGTTTACAAAGGGGACTGAGCCATGGTCTCCTTTTGGTTGGATTGGGCAGGCCCTTTTAGTGATGCTGGTACTATTTTCTTTTTTTCTTTCTAGCAAGCTAAATGTTGTTTACTAGTGAAGTCATAAGAAGGCATTGTATGGCACTTCACTTCTCGAAAATTGATAGGCTCTAAAATTTGAATATCGAATTGTGTTTGACTTATAGGGTTTATTACATATGTGTCTGTCTTGGTATTATTTATGTTTAGAAGCATGTCAGTCTTGCTAGAGGGATTGATTTATTATATAACATCATGGATACATTTGTAGTGCAAGCTTTGTAAATAGTTTCCTTGGAAACAACGGTGAGAGTTTTGTAGAGACCAAGAATAATGTGAGGCTTAAATTTATTTAACTGATGCTGTGTGACTAATAATCCATCATAGTATTTGATTATAAATTATGCAGGAAGAAAAGCCATACTTACAAAATATTAAGGAGATGGAGGAAAGAAACATAAGGATATGATGCATAGAGACAATTGTACACAGTACACAGATGGCCTTACAAATATAGGGTGAAGAAAGGACTATCAATTGGGTCACAAATTCGTTAAGGCCATAGTTTGAAGGATAGGAACGGTATATGTTACATACAATGTTTGTGAACGTTTTAAATCTCACTTGGAAGTAACCAAGGTTCTTGATGACACAGGGCATGACAAGGATAATGTTACCTGTAGGAAACCACCTACTTTTGCGTATGTATCACTTCATCTACAACATTGCATTCTTGACATTTTTTTGTCTGAATGATGATCTATTTGCTGTTACTAGCAACATAATTCATACAAGATAGAAATTGTTAATTTTCTTTCTAAAAAATGATTTAATTGTTTTTTCCAAATTAAAATTGGGGAAGCTCAAGATTCTCACATAATTCTATGTTTATTAGTATACATTTTCTCATTGATTTGGGGGCAAACTCTTTGAATATTCAATTTCTTATTACAATATATTTAAATTTACAACACAAAATGAATATTCAAATAAATCGTTTTAATTAAAAAATATATTACAATAATAAATTTACTTCATTATGATTAATGAAAAACTAAGACTAAATATTTAACATCTAATATATTTTAAGTTTACAACACAATAAATATTCAAATAAATATCCTTAATTAAAAAACTATAGTGTATAAGCACTTACTATTGTCTTTTCGGAGGCATCCGATAAAATTGGAACGATATAGACAAGATTAGCATGGCCCTTGTGCAAGGATGACGCACATAAATCTAGAAATGGTCCAAATTTTGACAAGACAGGGAGGAGGATGGATTTTGAAACCCTGGCTCGGATGGTGGAAACCCTGATAAAAAGTCGTCCTGGTTGCTTATGCGGGNTTTTGGGGGGGGGGGGAGGGGGGATTTGTTTTTTTTACTTTCATTGGCATCAGTTTCTTGTCTCTTTTGACCTTTGTCTTTCATGTCCTTCGGCTTGTCGCGTGGTCTGGAAATTGGGGTCCAATTTATCGGCTAGACAAACCTAGTACCAACCAATATAAAAAGTGGGAGCTCTGTCCTTTTTGTCTCGATTTAGTGTTCGGTTTTGCGGTCCTAGTTTCAAGAGTTCTGGTGGTTTCTCGTCGTGGTTGTGATGTGTGTTACATGTCGGATGGGTGGTTTCCGTTCTTCATGTCAGAGTCCTATCGATGACGGAAGTGGCACCTTTCTCACCCAATGTGCACACAAAGCCTAAAGAATGGGTTCACTCCTCGAAGTCTGTTTTTGTCATGCCTGCTGCAGTTCCCACTGCCAAAGGGGAGCTCCAGAATGGCAAGGAGACTAGTAGGGTTTGTTCTTCTTTGGTTGTTTTCAGGGAAGTTCTTGGTACAAGGTAGGAGGTCTTGTCCTTGGGTAGGAATACTTTTTCGACTGACTCTCTCCGAACTCAGAAACTTTCCTTTGAGAAGGTGAAGAGTGGTCATCCTATCTGTGTACTAGGAAAGGACGTGACTTTGGACATGCTAGTTGCTCTGTCCCAATGGGCGTTGGTGGGTCGGTTTGAATTTCTGAAACTTAATCGGCAAGCCATTTTGTCGTGGGTTCGTGAATGTTGGAAACCAATTCTTAAATCCATCCCTAAGGTTATGCTCATGGTTAATGGCTGGGTCATCTTTCAATTCTTTTATGAAGAAGACCCGTGGGTTATTGAAGGCCAGTTCTAGGTGTTAGGTCAAGGTTCACTTGTCCTCAGTCGTTGACATGTTGAGTCAACCCTTGATCTAAAAAATTGCTAAAACGTCATATTTGGGTAATTTTACCTGACCTTCCGATTCAGTGTTGGAATCTTAAAGGATTTATGGGGATCACTAATGCTTTAGGCAAGTTTACCTTGATGGAAGATGAGCAGCTACTTGGTTTTGAGAGGTTTTCTCCACGTTTTATGGTGGAAAGGGACATGGCGAAAGGCCTTCTGACTGAGCTTGAGGTTATCTAGGAAGGGGGTCTTTCGTCTAGAGGCTTGACTAATGGAGGGTGTCGTTCCGATGTCACCATTGCCGCAACACTGGTCATTCTAAAGCCTTATGTCCGTCGAAGGGAATACCAAATTCAGTCTTGCTGGAGGTGGAGGAGACGGTTGGTGATGTTTATGTGGGGATGGATAAAGTTATTCCTTTTCCTATTCCTCTGGACAAGGATTCAATGTGCTCCTTTGTTGGTAAGTTCGCCCAGTCTGTTCCTTTACTTTTAAAGTTTATTTCATCTGTCGATAGTCTTAGCTCCTTGTTTGTTATGGACGGTGATGTGTCTAAGGATGCTACAACCTTGGGTTATGGGGATGGGTCTCTTGGGGTTTTTCATCATACTGTTGGTTCAAGGGAAGTGGGAGGAGTCTCTGTAGGTGATGCTCCTTGCACACCTGGGGTTTGTTTGTTGTCCACTCAGGAGGGGGGTTCAAATGTACCTCTTTTTTGTAGTCAGGATTTTCCTCCTCTTTGTCCTGTCTCGGCTCCAACCCTTAACATTGCTCTTTCCCCTTTTTCCATCCTAGATTCATATTCAGAGAAGGATACATAAGTGATTTCTATTTCTTCTACTCCCCCAGAGTTTGGCTCCCCAGACTCTTTGTGCTAAGGATATCGCTTCCTCTTTATGAGGTCTATCTTTTCCTTTGCCTATTTTCACGATGGAAGAGACCACTAGCCTGGACATTTTTCCCATTACCTCGTGCAAACATTTATTTCAAGAAGCCGAGGAAGTCTAAGAGGGGAAAGGATAGTATGAATAGTGTTAAAGACTCCATCAAGGAGGCTTCTTTTGTCAATCTGGGAATTGTTTCATTGTCTGAGAGGGGGCTTCCCTTTGGTGTTGTTAATGTATCCTCTTTGTCATGTCGGCCCCTTAGAGATTAAGCGTCCCTTTCGGTGGTGATCGGATGATTGTGTCTCCTTCAATGTTCGAGGGCTTGGAAATGGCCCGAAGCGAGTTTCCGTTAAAAGATTACTGGACCTTCTCAGTTCAACTATTGTTATGTTATTGGAAACTATGACCTTAGGATTTAATGCCTGTGAATATTTCTTGCGTCTGGGACCTGGTTGGAGGGTTGGTGCTTGTGATGCGTTGGGCCTCTCTGGGGGTATTTTGGTGGCATGGAACCCCCTTATTGTTGACCTTAAAGCTTATGCTACATGTGTAGGTATCTTACTTGCAGGTAAACTTAAAGGGTTTAATGATTCTATTCATTTTATCAACGTATATGGTCCTTATGTTCACAGAAAGTAGTTTTTGGATGTGGTTAATTGTTATGGTATGTTCTCGTTGTCGAATCTTATTATTGTGGGTGATTTCAATTTTACGATGTCCTCGGAAGAGGCATGGGGGGTTGGTCGTATCCTCTATCCTCTTGCTGACTTATTTCAGTTCCTTTTCGGGGACGTGCATTTGTTGGATATGGTTCCTGCGGTACTAAATCCAATTTGGTCGAATGTTAGGTGTGGGGTTGCTGGGATTTCCAAGCGACTCGATCGTTTCTTCATGGTTGAGTGCCTTTGTGATAAGCTAGGAAGGTACCGGTCTTGGTCTTACTCTATGGGATTTTCTAACCATAAAGCTGTCATTTTGCAACTGGATTTTGACAAGAGCTAGTGCCCCTATCCATTTAAGTTCAATCCTACTTGGCTTAAGGAAGATGATTTTAATGAGTTGGTTGTGGAGAGTTGGGGTTGGATTTCAGTGGAAGTTTCGCTTCACCTTAATCCGATGCAAAGTTTGATCATTAAATTGAATAAATTGCGACTGCTGGTGATCTGTTGGGAAAAGAGCATGAAGAAGGAAATTGATAGGTCCTTATGTGAGGTCGAAGGCTCTATTCAAGCTCTGGAGGAGGTTGTTGATGAGCAGTTTTTCTCTGAGGATCGATAAAAGTCTTTGCAAGATCTATGTTTACAAAAACAAAGGATCTTTGCTCATAAAGAGGAAACTCTTAGGAAAAAGAGTCGGGCTATTTGGTTGCAAGCTGGGGACGATAATCCTAAATTCTTTCATAATTTTTCCAATAAACATCATCTTACCAATTCTATCTGGGAAGCTAAAGGAACTGGGAATATAGTTGTGTATGATACCACTTCTATTGAGTCTACGGCCAATTATTACGTCTGTAATCTCTACCACGATCAAAAGTCGACTAATATTTGTGATCAATTGGAAAGTTTTAAGCATTATCCCTCTTTCTCTGAGAACTATAGTTCTGAAGTTATTGGTGGGGCTATCTCTTTAGGCAAGTGTTTGAGACTTTGAAAGGTTTTGCTAAGGACAAGAGTCTGGGCCTGATGGTTGGAAGATGGAACTCTATCTTCACTTTTTTTTATCTTATGGGAACCTATCTGGTTCAATCCATTGAGGAGTCTAGGAGGTCTCGTATTATCCTAGAAAACTTAAATTCCACTTTTCTCACGCTTATTCTGAAAGAGGATAGACTGGTCTCTTTTGATGAGTATCGTCCCATTGCTTTATGCAACCTTTTGTATAAGCTGACGGTTATCACCATACTTGTAGTTGCCCCTATGAGGTGGATCCAGGATGGGCAACTAAAGAGGTGGAACCAAGATAGCTTTGACTCCCAAATGAATGGTTATCACGTCGATCGAGGCAATCTTCACTTGATGTTGTCTTAGCCCAAGACAACAATGGGGCAGACCCAGATCTACTCCCGACAAGAGAGATCAGACCAAAACACCAGATCAAATCAAATGGAGTTGAAGTACATAAGGTGTAAGGTGAAGTAAACCCTAGATCTATGGATGAAGTCACAAGGTGAATTAGGGCTTAGATCAGGGGTTTATGAGGTATGAAATTTGATTCAAGTTTGAAATACAAGTGACTTATGAGCCTATTACTAGATCCAGAATCAAAGTACTAGCAAAAGAAGATGATATCCACTGCCTTGGGAAACGTGACCAATGTAGGGAGGGTAAGAGTAGAATTGGGGCTATCTAGTACCACGAGATAAAATGGAAGGAAGGTTTAACAGTGTCAAAGCACCCAAGCCTCAGGGACAAGATCAAATCGCAAGAGAAAATGGCCAATTGAGCTGTTGCGCTAGGGTTTAGAGTGCAATGCCTTGGGATTTGGGCCCAATCAAGTCACCTAAGAAAAACGTCTAAGAGGACCCACTTAGGGTTTTACCCGATCTACAAAACCCAGAAATGGTTTGCCAAAAGGTCAAGTGGTTTGATCTATAATATTTTTTGTTTTTTTATATTTAGGGTTTTAACATGAAAATGAAGATGTCAATAGATTGAGATCAAGAGAAGAAGAACTAACCTGTAGACCTTATATGAATAACTTTGTAGATGCCTTAATGATGATGATCTATGTCGTCACGATCAATTTGAGAAGATTTGGAGGAAGCCTCTATGTAAAACGATTTGCCCAAGGAAGCTAATGCGCCCTCTCTCCTGCACGACAAACATCAACCATATCAGATTTGATGCGTTAATATGTTTTGCCCAAGGAAGCCAATGCGCCCTCTCTCCTGCACGACAAACATCAACCATATCAGATTTGATGCGTTAATATGTTTTGCATCTTGTTTATTGATTTAATTGTATATCTGTTATTGCTCCGCGGTCCTGTTTTCTAACAAAATGCTACAAAAAAATAGCAAGTTGAAATCATAGATCACAATGATATTAATGAAAACCCCCTGATACAAGCGATGCCAAAAAAGCGAGTTGAGGAAGCCCTGCAAAAACGCCCAAGTGAAGTCGCCCTCCTGTAGACAAAACAATGTTTGCCAAAAAATATAGATCTCACAACAAATACCCAAATGCTAGGAAGCAATAGACTTTCCAATCACCATCGAAGAACACCAGATGCAAAGGAGATCCAAGAATTTCCACAAGAATAATTTTTCTATTATCCAGATCCAAGAGCCAAAGACCCCCCTTACAATGAGAAGCTCCCTCCTTCAAATAGGAATGAGAGAACCAAAATCATAACCACTTTTCAAATGGGTGGCTAAGATTAAAAGATCAAAATGTTCTAATCAACAATTGAGATGAGCTCAACATAAAGTACATGGATCAATACAATAATATAATATATCAATGGACCAAATCACCCTATGAGAGAGGATCCCACTCAATAATAAATAAATAAAGCTCATGGTGGGTCGAGGGGGTTTTAACTAACTCCCCTAGTGTGTCCCCATGGCACAATAAAAATAAATGTAATTTTTTTAATGCAAAATAGTGCCTCTCTGAGGAAATCGTGAGCATCCAAAAGCTCCATAAAATAATAAAATATGTCGGAGAGATAGATGTGGGTCCATCCAAGTGTTGAAACTGCTGGAGAAGGAGTGGAAGACATCACACTCATCATCAAAACTCATCCCATACCATTTCCTTGCTTCAGTAGCCCAAATCGAATTCTTCAGTAGCCATTTTTATTATTTTTAATCTACCTCGACAAACATGATATGGCTCAAACTTCCTCCTAGAGTGCCAATGTTGTCAAAATGAGCCCACCAGGCTCTCTGGTAGGGGGGTAATATGGTAAAAACAAGTGGTTGGACCACCCCCTCCTCATACAACGCCCTAGGTGAACCAATCAAATCACCTCTCTGCTCTGACAGGCCATTCAGCATGGCAAAACTGCACCAGAATGGTACACTGAGACAAATCATCATTGTAAATGCCCGAAACTAAAAACAAGTTGTCTCATGGACTCAGGTAGTCCAAATCCATCTAAGGTGCATACTCATACACCCTACATATCTCTGCATGATCAAGAATAATATCCAATATCCCCAGACAGATAAAATAATAATCTGTAAATGATCAAGAAATAAATAATATGACCCAGGCTAACATCCATCTGTTGCAAGTGTTCAAAGGTTAATACAAGCTCTACCAATAATTCAAATAACAATTATAAGAAGTAACAATCATCTCACTGGCGATCTATCAACCAAATATAGAGTTTTAGTAATTAACTAAAACTCAGACCAGATTTTCAAGACCATACTCACTTCATAGTTGTAATCAACTTGCTAGTGAAGGGTGAAGGCTAAAAATCAAATGGTTAGGATAAAGGGTGACTACCAACTTGACACTGTGACACTTTGGATATGGAAAGGGGATACTCACTCTAGCATTTGCAGGACAAGCAACAACACAGGGAATGGCAGTGTCTCACAAATGGATAAGTTACGTTCAGATGTGCTTATTCACCTTGACAAACGCTCACAATCCAAATCAAATAAAGTGAGGCCAACAATCTTTAGATAGAACTTTTAAGAACCATTGCTTTTTGGGCCTTCAATTTTCCATAGCCTTGATCCATTTGTTACAAGGATTTTTATTTATTAAGGCTTCATGCATTCATGTATGTTTAAAAACTCTACTTTTCATGAATGTTTTAAGATATTCATTTCAATATACTTCAAAGCCAATTTCATTAGGCTTGCCTTGCATTCATGTATGTTTTAAAACACTACTTTTCATGAATGGGCATTTTCATAAGATATTTATTTCATTTCCAAATACATTGTATTGATGGCAGTGCTATTTGCTTCAGGTTTAACCAACACAACCTAGGCAACTCAGAGCCAAGACACAAATAAATGGGGAAGCTTGTCCAACAAAGAGGCTCTAGTGGGGAAAGGTCCTCCATGCCACAAGTCAAGTAGCAGGTCGGGCTGAAAACTTAACAGGAAGGCAATGGATGAGTGGAGATAGTGAACAATGAAACCTACACTAGCAAGCCAAAGTATGGTGGGAATGATCACCTCTATTCTCCCTAAAGAGGGTAAAACCAATAAGTGTGGGTCAAGAACTTCCAGATCTAAGTAGGGACATACATACATAATATCAATACATCCAAGTCCACATATTTATATGACCGCCAGATCATAACACTAGATGCTAAGACATGTCACAAGAATGAATATAAAAGCAATGATAACCATAACACAAGATAATATATGTTGAGTCATATACATGTAAACAATCAATCGAAACCAACATCTGTCCAATGAAGAACTACTGATGCAACTTTGGGCAATACTGACTGCTCTGCAAATGGATAAATGACTACATTAGCCCTCAAATCTGAGTGTCTTGAGACTCAGTCATGGCATGAGAGACTACTATAGTCCATCATCCAATAATGATCCATCATAGATGCTCATCTTAGCATCTCATATGTAAGGGAATTGGCTGAAAAAGTGTACTAGAATATGAAAAATAGAATATGGTAGCCTGACTACTATATATGTGATAACATCTAGCTCTAGCTGGGACAAGTGTTCTGCTGAATAGAGCACTTGAGAAGCTCATAATCTCTGGTCCTCGCACTCTGCTGCTTGCATCATCGATCCATCATTTCAGCTCTGCAACTGCTACCAAAATGTCACCAACTACCTGCAAAATTTCCAGAGCTATACCAAACTCACAGACCGGTCGTCAGAACACTATGTGGATAAAATAAAATACTAAAACGGAAATGCATGAACTTGAAAAGTAGAAAGTAAATCTAATCTACTAACTCAAAAGGAGTTTTATTTTATTGTGTAAGAAAATGACAAATGCTTAGGACAACACTAAGAGATTCAAAAAGAAGCTTCAGGGCAAAACAAAGGTGCAAAACTAAAAAGCTAAACTACTGCCCAGAAGAGGCTTATTCAGGTCCTACCTACTCTAACCAATTTAGACAAGTGTTAAGTAAAATCATAAATCCAATGCAACCACTTGCTGAACAAATCTTTTGAGCGTTCTTTACAGTTAATGGTACAACAAGTCAAAGATGGCTTGTAAGTAATGTGAATGAAAATTGAAGCCATTATAACTGGTTGTTTGAAAATCAAAGAAGGATAAAGAGAAATGAAATCATGCCATGAATGAGATTGATTGTTGCAAACTTCTTCCATCCATAGATCGATAGGATCATAAAATTTATGCAAGTTTAAATTCGATGAAAGAAAAGAATACGATACATGATTCATCCCTCCTAGGCCATCATTGTTTCCCTCATCTTTTTGGTTAGCACACTCAATCATACTCACATTATGATTAATGGTGAAACAAAATAGGACCAAATTAGAGATCAATAAACCAGATATTGAGATTAACCCCATTTGTTGTTTAAAAAATGAAAAAATATGGAATTGGTCTGTATAGAGATTTTCAATCACCCAATCAAAGAAATTAGCAAAATTGAAAGCATTATGCACCGAGGATGAAAGGAGATGAAATGTTTTACCATTGACCACTTGGCACTTTCGAGACTTTGTACCGAAAATTTCGCATGACGCCATACAAAAAGACTTCAAAAGGTGGGATGGGAGGGTGGATTGAAAAATTAAAACTTGATTTGCATCACCTAAAGGTGCTAACAGCAATCTCGTATGCGATATGGGACATTTGTTAAAGAAATTGGCAAGTTTAACACTAACCTCCCAAGAACTAGACTCACTATGATTAATCTCCTCAACCAAATCACTTTGACCAAAAATATGATGGGGAATAGCAACAACATTACAAGAATAATTCCTTGGAGGCTCTTGATGACTATTTGGACATAGATTCCAACTCGAAAGATGTGACAAAGAACGCTCAAGGTCAAGTTCGCTCGCTAGTATATCATCATCATATGGTTGTTCTCCTTTAGATTGTCCATTACATTCAACTGAGGATAAATTATCACCATCATTAATATGATAAGGAAAAATATCAAAATGTTCATTTCTAACTTCCTTATCATCCTCACAAACTTGGTCTTCAATGACAATATGACCACATGATTGCTCCTCAACAGAAATTTGATTAATCTCAACCTTTTCTTCTTCTGTAGAGACATAATCAAAGTCTGAATCCAGATTCGGTTAGCTTGAATTATCGTCAATTAGCCAATGACTATGGAGTTGCTCTTCTAAAGGCTCTATAATTGACTCACAAATGGAAGGCTCAACTATAGATGTTTCTTGATGGTGATTGTTAGGTTCCCTTTCACAGATTAAATCCAAGATTTGCTTTGTGACTGCTTTAGGTAATAATAACAGAGTATCTCGTATGATTTGATTGATATCCCTGTTAGTTTCAGCATAAGGTTTTGAAACATTATTCTCAGAGTACTCTGTAACATTCTTATGGATTGCAAGCGCGCTCATAATTTGGAACATCTAAAGAGAGGAAATGAGAAATCAAATTGTCAATATATTGATTATCAACTGCACAATCATTGCTAGATTTACACTCTAAAGAATTATCAGTGTTCCTACCCCACTTATCTATTAACATATCTGTGAACATGTCATACCCAGTGATGGATTCTGGTGCTAAATGATCAAACCATAGTTGAACATCCCCTCGCAAGGATTCTCCTAAGGCTCGCATATAAACATCTTCATTGTCTGCACCTCTAATTTCCATGTAATCCCAAAGAATATCCAAATGACTTTCAATAGATATATCTGTATTTCCATTAAACTGGGGAAACCTTCTAGTGTAATCGTTTGGCATAGGATGAGATGCCCTCGGTATTTCAGAAAACTCAAAAGGAGTATGTTTGTCTTGTTTTTTAACAGCTCTGATTACTTGGCTATAAGGCTTTGACTGGGATTGGCATCTAGGTTCATGTCGACTTACAAGTTTATCAAGGGTTGTCACAACAAAACTTGTATTACACTGATGAAGAGGATTATAAAGATGTTTCACTTGATGCTTGCTTACTAGTCCACTTGGGTTGGTTGGGAAATATTTATTGCATGGGTGAAGAAATTGGTGGGTATCATAAAGATTGTGATAACTAGATTCATACCCATAATCATGCTCGAGATCATCCTCATACCCGTAGTTTGACGTCCATCTATCCCTTTTGTTTATTTGTCTTTTAGCTTCATTTATACTCTCATTTAATTCCTTCATGCGTCTGATAAATATATCTAAATTCGTTATGATTTATGTGATGGGTTTGCTTCTTAGTGGAGTCGCGTTGTGGAGTCGTCAAGGGAACGAAATGTCGTGTTCACCAACAGATGATGCTGTAGGAGAGGTAAGTGAAATTCATGCAGTGATTGTAAATATTTAAACATATGCAATCACTGATATTAGACCAGATGTGATATTAATGATAAAATATGTAAGTACATTCACAAACACCAAAGGTAAAATAAATGAACCAAGGTAAGCCTCTACCTCCCCGGCAACGGCGCCAAAATGTTATCACCAGACTTGTAGTTGCCCCTATGAGGTGGATCCAGGATGGACGGTAGAGAGATGGGAAACTAAAGAGGTGGAACCAATATAGCCTTGACTCCCAAATGGATGGTTGTCACACAAATCAAGGCAATCTTCACTTGATTTTATCTTAGCCCAATACAACAATGGGGGAGACCCAGATCTACTCCCGACAGGAGAGATCAGACCAAAACACCAGATCAAATCAAATGGAGTTGAAGTACGTAAGGTGTAAGGTGAATTAAACCCTAGATCTATGGATGAAGTCACAAGGTGAATTAGGGATTGGATCAGGGGTTTATGAGGTATGAAATTCGATCCAAGTTTGAAATACAAGAGACTTATGAGCCTATTACTAGATTCAGAATCAAAGTACTAGCAAAAGATGATGATATCCACTGCCTTGGGAAACGTGACCAATGCAGGGAGAGTAAGAGAAGAATTGGGGCTATCTAGTACCACGGGATAGACTCGAAGGAAGGTTTAACAGTGTCAAAGTACTTGAGCCTCAGGGACAAGATCAAATCGCAAGATAAAATGGCCAATTGAGGGGTTGCGCTAGGGTTTAGAGAGTAGTGCCTTGGGATTTGGGCCCAATGGAGTCACCTAAGAAAAACGTCTAAGAGGACCCACTTAGGGTTTTACCCGATCTACAAAACTCAGAAATGGTTTTCTAGAAGATCAAGCGGTTTGATCTATAATATTTTTTTTATTTCTTTTAATATTTAGGGTTTTAACATGAAAATGAAGATGCCAATGGATTGAAATCAAGAGAAGAAGAACTCACCTGTAGTTTTTACCTGAATAACCTTGTAGTTGTCTTCATGATAATGATCTATGTCGTCCCGATCAATTTGAGAATATCTGGAGGAAGCCTCTATGTAAAACGATTTGCCCAAGGAAGCCAATGGGCCCTCTCTTCTGCTCAACAAACGTCAACCATATCATATTTGATGCGTCAAGAGAAAATAACAAATGCTATAGAAAAAATAGCAAGTTGAAATCATAGATCACAATGATACTAATGAAAACCCCCCGATACAAGCGATGCCAAACAAGCGAGTTGAGGAAGCCCTGTGAAAACGCCCAAGTGAAGTCGCCCTCCTGTAGACAAAACAATGTTTCCCAAAAAATATAGTCTCACAACAAATACCCAAATGCTAGGAAGCAATAGACTTTCCAATCACCATCGAAGAACACCAGATGCAAAGGAGATCCAAGAATTTCCACAAGAATAGTTTTTCTATTATCAAGATCCAAGAGCCAAAGACCCACCTTACAATGAGAAGCTCCCTCCTTTAAATAGGAATGAGAGAACCAAAATCATAACCACTTTTCAAATGGGTGTCTAAGATTGAAAGATCAAAATGTTCTAATCAATGGTTGAGATGAGCTCAACATAAAGTACATGGATCAATACAATAATATAATATATCAATGGACCAAATCACCCTAGAAGAGGGGATACCACTCAATAAAAAATAAATAAAGCCCATGGTGGGTCGAGGGGGTGTTAACTAACTCCCCTACTGTGTCCCCATGGCACAGTAAAAATAAATATAATTTTTTAAATGCAAAATAGTGCCTCTTTGAAGAAATCGTGAGCCTCCAAAAGCTCCAGAAAAATAATAAAATATGTTGGAGAGATGGATGTGGGTCCATCCAAGTGCTGAAACTGCTGCATAACGAGTGGAAGAAATCACACTCATCATCAAAACTCATCTCATGCCATTTCCTTGCCTCAGTAGCCCAAACTGAATTCTTCAGTAGCCATTTTTATTATTTTTAATCTGCCTCAAGAAACGTGATATGGCCCAAACTTCCTCCTAGATTGACAGTGTTGTCAAACTGAGCCCACCAGGCTCTCTGGGAGGGGGGTAATATGGTAAAAATAAGTGGTTGGGCCACCCCCTCCTCATACAGTGCCCTAGGTGAACCAATCAAATCACCTCTCTGCTCTGACAGGCCATTCAGCATGGCAAAACTGCACCAGAATGGTACACTGAGACAAATCATCACTGTAACTGACCGGAACTGAAAACAAGCGGTCTCATTACACTTAGGCAGTCCAAATCCATCTAAGGTGCATACTCATACACCCTATAGATCTCTACATGATCAAGAATAATATCCATTATGCCTAGACAAAAAAAAAAAAAATCTGTAAATGATCAAGTAATCAATAATATGACCCAGGCTAACATCCATCTGTTGCAAGTGTTCAAAGGTTAAGACATGCTCTACCAATCATTCAAATAACAATTATAACAATTAGCAATCATCTCACTGGCGATTTATCAACCAAATATAGAGTTTCATTACTTAACTAAAACTTAGACCAGACTTTCAAGACCATACTCACTACATAGTTGTAATCAATTTGCTAGTGAAGGGTGAAGGCTAAAAATCAAATGGTTAGGATAAAGGGTGACTACCAACTTGACACTGTGACACTTTGGATATGGAAAGGGGATATTCACTCTAGCATTTGCAGGACAAGAAACAACACAGGGAATGGCAGTGTCTCACAAATGGATAAGTTATGTTCAAATGCGCTTATTCACCTTGACAAATGATCACAATCCAAATCAAATACAAGTGAGGCCAGCAATATTTAGATAGAAATTTTAAGAACCATTGCTTTTTGGGCCTTCAATTTTCCATAGCCTTGATCCATTGTTAGATGGGTTTTTATTTATTAAGGCTTCATGCATTCATGTATGTTTAAAACCACTACTTTTCATGAATGTTTTAAGATATTCATTTCAATATACTTCAAAGCCAATTTCATTAGGCTTGCCTTGCATTTATGTATGTTTAAAAACACTACTTTTCATGAATGGGCATTTTCATAAGATATTCATTTCATTTCCAAATACATTGTATTGATGGCAGTGCTATTTGCTTCAGGTTTAGCCAACACAACCTACTTCAGGTTTAGCCAACACAACCTAGGCAACTCAGAGTCGAGACACAAATAAATGGGGAAGCTTGTCCAACAAAGAGGCTCTAGTGGGGAAAGGTCCTCCATGCCACAAGTCAAGTAGTAGGTTGGGCTGAAAACATAACAAGAAGGCAATGGATGGGTGGAGATAGTGAACAATGAAACCAACACTAGCAAGCCAAAGTATGCTAGGAATGATCACCTCTATTCTCCCTAAGGAGGGTAAAACCAATAAGTATGGGTCAAGAAATTCCAGATCTAAGTAGGGACATACATACATAATATCAATACATCCAAATCCACATATGTATATGACCACCAAATCATGACACTAGATGCTAAGACATGTCACAAGAATGAATATAAAAGCAATGATAACCATAACACAAGATAATATCTGTTCAGTCATATACATGTGAACAATCAATCTGAACCAACATTTGTCCAATGAAGAACTACTGATGCAACTTTGGGCACTATTGACTGCTCTGCAAATGGCTAAATGACTACATCAATCCTCAAATCTGAGTGTCCCGAGACTCATTCATGGCATGGGAGAGTACTATAGTCCATCATCCAATAATGATCCATCATAGATTCTCATATCAGCATCTCATATGTAAGGGAACTGACTGAAAAAGTGTATTGGAATCTGAAAAATAGAATATGGTAGCCCGACTATTATATATGTGATAACACTAATCTCGAAGATTGTTGTCGTTAGGATGAAACCTGCTCTGGGAAGGTTTTTGTTTGCTGAAAAGTTTGGTTTCTTGCCCAACCGCTAAATTTTGGATGCGGTTGCGATTGTTCAAAAGGTTATGCATTCGGTGAAGTTGAAGAAATTATCTGCTTTCATTCTCAAGTTGGACTTGGAGAAGGCGTATGATAAGGTGGATTGGTCCTTTCTTCGTCTCCTCTTGCTTCAGGTTGGTCTCACTTTTGAGATTTCTCAGTAGATTGTCATGTGTCTCTTCAACCATTTTTTATTTTCTTATCAACGAATCCCTTTGTCCTTCTTCAAGGTATCTCCTGGCATACGACAAGGGTGCCCTCTTTCGCCCTACATTTTTTAACTGGTTATTGAGGGACTCATCATACTTCTCCTTCATGCCAAGGAAAAACAATTGATTAAAGGCATCAAAGTGGCAGGCTCTCTTTTTCTGACTCATACTCTTTTTGTTGATGATGTTTTGATCTTTGGGGATGGATCTCTTTCTAAATGGACTCACATTACGAATTTGGTTACAATTTTATGTGGGGCATCTAGCATGTCTCTAAGTCTACGAAATTCTTGTGTTAGCTTCTTTTGCAGTGATCAGGGTTTAATTGATAACATCTCTCTCATTCTCCCTTTTAAGATGTAACATCTGGATATGGGTTTTAATTACCTTGGATATTACCTTAATCCAAATAATTAGAAAAGGGAGGATTGGTGTTGGCTCATTCAGAAGTTGCAGAGGAGAATGAACAAGTGGTCATCTAGGTGGCTATCTCTTGGGGGGGGGATTTGTCTTAATCACCTCGGTCCTTCAGTGTACCCCTGTCTATTGGTTCTCTATGCTCTGCGTCCCAAAGGGGGTGATCGTTGAAATCATAAGCCTTAATTTTCTTTTTTTGTGGGTTGGTACTCAAAAGGTTTCTAAGCTTCATCTTGCTGGTTGGGAGTCTTTATCCAAGCCGAAGTCGTGTGATCGCTGGGGGATCAAACAACTAAGTCTGTTTAATAAATCTTTGTGCACTAAAATTTTGTGGAGGGGCCTCACTGCTCCTGGGCTCTGAGGGAATGTGGTTAAGGCTAAATATTTAAGAAGACTTCCTTGGGAGTTTTGGCTGCGCGATGCTCACATGAAGGTATCTAATACCTTGTCTATTTGGTGAAGCTTACTATCTTTGTTACCCCTCATTCTCTCTGACCTATGTTGGCAAGTCGAGATCATTACCCCTCATTCTTTTTGACTTATGTTGGAAAGTCGGTAGAGGGAATCAAGTGTTTGTCGGGGTTGACCTGATTGTTGGATTAATGCATTGTTACATGTTATCTCGAGGTCTTATTTCTCATATGCATCAAAGGAATATTGTGGTTCTTAAACAGGCTTCTGTGGTAAGTGAGGATTTGGAGCCAAGGTGGATTACGTCAAAGGTTTTAAGATTGCATGGGTATTTGGTTCTAGAGTAGGATAATTATGTTTCTCATTTGTACTTAGATGGTGTTGTATTGACTGATTGGAGTGATCGGTTGGTGTGGTCTTTTAATAATAAAAATGGTATCGTTTCTACAAAAATTGCTTATCAATCTTTAGTTGAGCAGAGATGGGAACATAATTCTTGTCGGTGGTTTACTTTGGTATGGAAAGCGAAAATTCCATGGAAGATAAAATGCTTCTCTTGGATTTGCCTTAATCATAATATTTTGACATGGGATTCGCTTTAGACCAGAGGTTATTCAGGTCCTGGAAGATGTGTGTTTTGTTTATCAGCTCTGGAGTTGGTGGAGCATTTGTTTGGGGAGTGCTCCTTTTTTCAAGAGGTATGGTCACATATTTGTTTATGCTTAAACATGTCTTTGTTTTGGGGTTATATAGGTGTGGAAGGAAATCTTAAACTATGGGTGAATACCACATATTTCTCTATTGACTATCCTTTGGTCATTATGTGGGAAGTCTAGAAAGCTCAAAATTCTGCTCTATTTCAGCAGGGTCATGTGGACGTTCGCAACATTGTTTAAAGGTTTTTTCTAGACTTTTGGATTTTAGATGCACCGTTACTAAAGATAGAACCAGGAACACCAGCTTCCCTCTTTTTGAAGATAATAAGATGTTGGGGTTTTTTTATGGGGCTGAGAAGGATGGTCATTGTGGTGCTAGTATGGTCTTCAGGTTGAATTTGAATCACATGTTCTTGTTACGAATGGATGTAGGTTTGGGTACCAACACCAAAGCTGAACTACTGGCTCTCTAGGGCCTGTTATGGTTCGCTCTGAAGAATAAATTTTCTAGTTTCTCGATGCTAGGGGACTCCAAGGTTATTTTGGATTGGGCCAACGAAATCCACTCTATTCAATGTATGGATTTGCACCACCGGTTGGGTCGTGTCAAGCGGTTGATTGGGTTTTTTAATAACCTTTCCTTCCATCATATTTATCGTGAATTTAACAAATTGGTTGATGGTGTTTCCAAGTCGGCCATTGGTCATGTGGGAGGAGTGATTACTTGGGAGGAACTTTATAAAGGGTCTGTGATTGACTCTGGTCAATTGAGCCTCTAGTGTTAGTCTTTTTGCTCTCTTTTAAGGTAGCACTTATGTTGATTGTAGGGTCTATGCGAGCGATGGTAGTATGGTTTTTTGTATTGAACATATAAGTTGTTAACAGGTTTGTTTTGGGAGATTCTTTCGGTTTTGTTGTTATGGCATATGTATGATGGATGTAGTTATTCTGAAGTCTCTCTTTTGGACTTTTAAGAAGCCATTGTTGACAGGTTTTTTTTGGGAGATTGTTTTGGTTTTGTTGTTATGGCATATGTATGACGGATGTAGTTATTTTGAAGTCTCTCTTTTGGACTTTTAAGAAGTCATTGATATATTTATGACACAACTTTTCTAAATTTATAGTTGTTTTTTTCGTTGTGGAAAAAAATAATATTATATATAAAAGCTTTTAACAATTATATATAAACCATTTTACTATAAAATGCACATATTTCACAAAAATCTATTTTAAATTAAGTATTTTCTTCCATTATCAAAATATAAGTAAACTTACAATTTCTATATCATGTTAAGATGATATAAATGATGGAATTTCTTAAAATTCATTTATAGTAGAGAAATATAAATCATTTCTTAAAATTCATTTATAGTAGAGAAATATAAATTTAATAAAAAATATTTATCAAAAGTTTTAAATGGAATTTATTGAATTTGACCACTCCATTCTTATCGATATTTATACTTGGACTTTTAACCATAGTGGAAAATCTACATTCTAAGTATATAAAATCTTATATAAAAATATTTTATGATAGATATTCATGATTACATTTTTTGGTGTTTGATTTTCTACACAAACCATAGGGTAAGAATGTATTTTCAATCAAATTTGGGCCTATAAAATCTCGTCCTTGTACTAATTGATGTATGATCTAAAATCCATGAATGTTGTTGGTGTTGAAATATGTAATTTCAATGGTTAGATAGCTGAGTTAATTACCCATAGTATTTTGTTACTTATGGTATTCTCCCATAGTATTATCATTATGTATTTCTTATATATTAAATTGAATAATATTGAGAAGGCAATCAATATGTTCATAGTGCTTCTTGTGTTGCATTGCTTTTTTTTACATGGTATCAAAGCTTAAAGCCTGATCCTAAGGTAAGTTTTTTCACAAAGTGGAATCACAATCCCACTTCTGTCACATCTTTTATTCCCAGATTACATTCTAGGGTTCCAGCCTCTGATGTTTTATTTTCTTACTTGGCTAGCAATTTTTTATTCATGATCTCAGTGAGTCAATCTCCGAATCTGAAGTCCACAACCTCAGTTCAGATATGTGCATGAGATCTGCGAAAAGCACACAGATCTTGAACCATTGTGAGAGTTGATCTTGTGTTGGAAACACCACTTTGTCTATTTTTTGGGTTGTCGTTGCCCTAACCCTAAAAAAAATGTGGAGGACTTGTATTTCCAGGTGGAAGTCGGCGATGTGTTCGTGGTTCCAAAGGGAACATGCCCTATGCTCAAAAATTTGAAAAATTAATGCATTTTGGTTGTCAGACGTTTTGACCCTATAAGCATCTATAAGCAGCTCTGTGCAACTCCACTACTAGCGCAAGTGTGGATGATCAATCTCTATATGCTGCCAGAAATATCCAGTGACAGATTTATTCTTCAATCGCTGGAGTTTATTCTTCTCTACTGGTTGGCGCATAACCCAAATCCACAACAGATCCGTCAAAACCATTTCTGAAGATCGTGACTTCGAAGATTAGTCAACCCATTTCCAAACAGGGAACGTTGATTTATTCCAGCAAACGATGATTTTTTTTTCTCTTTATTGATTGAATTCTAGGGTTACGACCTTCGCTGGAGTTTTATTCTGCAATTCGCATGGTGGAAAATCAAAATGATCTGCGTGTTGGCGCGTGAGTTTTAATTCTTGATCTACGGCCTTCTCTCCGATAGCCAAAACCAAGCCGACTAAACTTGGGTTTAGGGCTCAGTCGATATTAAAAATTAATTTTCACTTTTCACGCCGACCACTTTACCTTTTTTTTTTTAGTCGGGTGAAACTTGTCTATGTCCGACTAGACAAGTTTATAAATTTTAGTCGGTCCTTCACTCGACCAAAATTACTTTGACTTACTTGTTTGATCGGTTTTTACCTCGACCACTTTTTACTTCGACCAAGTCGGTTGACTTCTTGTCTTCGATTAAGTCGACTCACTACTTGTCTTCGACTAAGTCGGCTGCTTCAGTCGACTGACTCAACCGACCACTCTAGTTGGCTCGACCACTTTAGTCGGTTCTGACCACTCTAGTCGGCTCGACCACTCTAGTCGGTTCCGACCACTCTAGTTGACTCGACCACTCTAGTCAGTTTACTTTGGTCGAAATTTGCAGAATATGTTTCTTAGTCTAAAGACTTAAGAAATTACAAATGCTTTTCACCTGAGAGGAAGATGAAGTAAAATAGACACATTTACAAATCCAAATAACTTATAAAACATATGCTCAAATATGTAGGAAGACTTGAGTCGACCAATGTGTCGTAAAACCTGGAACTTTCACGCGGTGAGATTTTTATGGGTTCTTATTCTTTCACTTATCAGTAATTGTAAAAGACATTTACAGAAGTAAATCTGGAAATATGTGCGGCCAAATAAACATGCATTCAACCACAAACTATTTCATATATTTAACTATGCGGAAATACAAAGTATTACAAACTTGTCGATTACAAACTGGTTCGTCCAGACTTGTCGATCCAGACTCGTCGGTCTACAGAGCTTCAACTCTTCAACTAAATCACATGCACAGAAGCTTGAGCTTCGAATTCTCTTTCTCACCCTGAGTTCCTCTGTTGTCTAATGTCTATGTTGTCTCTGTGTAAACTGGTTTACAATTTGCTTCTTCTATTTATAGGCAACCTAAAGATTGCTACACCATGGGCCGACTGATTCACTATTAAAGACTGTAATAACTATCTACCTAACAACTTAGCTTCATAAATAAATTCGACTGGATTACGTTGCCTACTCGTGGACTTTTCCTCCTTGTCAGACTGACAGACAAGATCTTGACTTGTACAGACTCTGACAGAGTCAGCTGGAAGTCAAGTACAGATCTGCGAGTAATTACATTTTTCCAACACTCCCCCTTAATTATAAGCAGATGGGGATTTTTAAAACAAAATTTACAAAATGTTTCAGAGCTTAGACATGCTCTGTTTATAACAGAGTTCACTGTGGAGAACTTGTCATTCCAAGATAACTACGCAGATACTGGAATGTGTCCTTTGCCAATGGCTTTGTGAAGATGTCGGCAATTTGGTCTTCAGACCTACAATATTCCAAACAAATTTCTTTGTCGTTTACCAACTCTCTTATAAAATGAAACCTTGTGTCGATGTGCTTGGTTCTCTTATGGAACACATGATTCTTTGATAATGCTATGGCTGAATTGTTGTCGCAGAAGATTGTTGTCGGTTCTTGATGGTTCTGTGACAAGTCTTTTAAGACTCTCCTCATCCAGACAGCTTGACATGCAGCACTTGTCGCTGCAACATACTCTGCTTCAGCTGAAGATAGAGTTACTATGGGTTGTTTCTTTGAAGCCCATGAAACAACACCTGTACCAAGATGAAATGTGTACCCAGATGTGCTTTTCCTGTCATCTATGCTGCCTCCATTGTCACTGTCAGTGTAACCAATGAGTTTGAAATTTTCTGAGGTTGAATACATAATACCAAGGTATTTTGTGCCACTTACATACCTCATAATTATTTTACCTGCTTGCCAATGTGAGTCTTTTGGTGACTCCATGAACCTTGAGATCAGACTTACTCCATACATAATGTCTGGTCTTGTTGCTGTCAAATACATAAGGCTGCCAACAAGCCTTTTGAACAGCGTAGGATCTACAGTGGATCCTTCATCATCCTTGCTCAATTTTAAACATGTTATTACTGGTGTTGGGTTTGTCTTACAGTTAGACATGTTAAACATTTTTAAAACTTCACTTGCATAATTAGACTGTGATATAAATATACCACTTTCAGACTGTTGAACTTCAATGCCCAGAAAAAACTTCATAAGCCCCAGATTAGTCATTTCAAATTCACTTTCCATGACTGTTTTAAAATCTGCTATGCCATAATCACCAGTAAATATTAAATCATCTACATACAAGCATACAATTAACATCTTACCTTGCTCATCGACTTTGGTGTACAAAGTTGGTTCACTTTCACTTTTGTGAAATCCATTTTCAATGAGATAAGAATCAATACAACTGTACCAAGCTCTAGGAGCTTGCTTCAAACCATATAATGCCTTTTTCAACCTATACACTTTGTGCTCTTGACCTGGAACTTCATACCCTTGTGGTTGTTCCACATATACTTCCTCTTCTAGATAGCCATTTAAGAATGCCAACTTGACATCCATTTGATGAACATGCCATTTGTTTTGTGTAGCAATGACCAAAATTGTTCTGACTATATCCATGCGTGCAACAGGTGCAAACGTTTCATTGAAGTCGATGCCAGGTTGCTGTGTGAACCCTCTTGCTACCATTCTTGCCTTGTGCTTTTTCACATTCCCATCAGCATCTTGCTTTGTCTTATAAATCCATTTGACACTGATTACATCCTTGTCTTTTGGTACGTCGACCAGTTCCCATGTCTAGTTTTTCTCAATGCATTCTATTTCTTCATCCATGGCTTGTGCCCATACTTCTTCTTCAACAGCTTCTTCAAATGTTAGTGGATCATATATAAGGGAAAATAATGCAAACAGAGAGAATGAATTAGGTGTACTAGCTTCATATATCTCTCGCAGACTTCTTGTCTTCACCGGTTCTGTCGATGTCAACCTAGACTGAATGATTGATGGAGTCTGTTGTCCTCTTGGTGTACTTGTCGGTGTAGCTTGGGCTGGTACTTGTGTCGATGGTCCTTGTGCTGAACCATGTCTTGGTGTCATGGGAGTTGACGGTGCTCCGACCGGTTGACTTACATGCGGTATTTGAACCACTTCCTCTTCCATATCATCATTTTCAATGTTCAACACAATCTTGAAATTTATGTCGACTGTTCCATCCCATGATTCATTCTCAACAAATTGAACATCCCGACTGATTATCACTTTCCTTGTGACGGGGTCATACAACTTGTATGCTTTTGTGTCTTCTGAATAGCCGACAAAAATACATTTCTGTCCCTTCTTATCTAGCTTCCTTCTCAGCTCATCTGGAACATGAGCATATGCAGCACAACCAAAAACTTTTAAATGGGAAACACTATGATTCATACCTGTCCATGTTTCTTGGGGAACTTTGTTCTTCACACTCTTTGTCGGACATCGGTTCATAATGTAAACGGCAGTTGCGACTGCTTCACCCCAATACTCATTTGACAAATGCTTGGCTACCAACATGTTGCGTGCCATCTCCATGATGGTTCTGTTCTTTCTTTCGGCAATACCGTTCTGCTGAGGTGTATACCGAGCAGTGAATTGTTTCTGTATGCCATGGGTCTTGCAAAAATTTAGAAATTCATTTGAAACATATTCACCTCCTCTGTCGGTCCTTAAGATCTTGATGCGGTGACCACTCTGGTTCTCCACGAGTGCCTTGAACTGCTGAAAATAACCAAATGCATCAGATTTGTGTTTCAAGAAATATACCCATGTCTTTCTTGAGTAATCATCAATAAAGGTTAGAAAATAGTTGCAGACACCAATGGATGATGTTTGCATTGGACCACAGATGTCAAAGTGCACAATTTCAAGTGGTGTGCGTGCTCTATAGGACTTTTCGACTGGAAATGTCTCTCTGTGTTGCTTGCCAAAAATGCAGCGTTCACAAACCCTCTTCGATCTGTCGATCAATGGTAATCCCTTCACCATATTCTTTGTGTGCAGTAGCTTCAGCCCACCAAAATTCAGATGTCCAAATCTGAAATGCCACAACCAGGATTCATCCTGAACTTCTGTCTGAAATGCAGCTTGCAAATTAGTGCTGCAATTTTCTCTCTTGTCGAGGAGCTCGACTGTTTCTTCACTTTCTGCCTTGAATGCAGCTCCTGTCTTTGTCTTCCCTTTTATGTCGGGAACTATCCTCAATGGAAACAAGTGATTGCTTGTCATTGGCACTTTTGTTGTCAGCTGGTCGCTTGGACGCTTGTCTTTGATCACACAGTGTTCATCTTCCATGTAGACTCTGTAGCCTTTTTGTAACAATTGTCCTATGCTTAACAGATTATGTTTCAGACCTTCAACATGATAGATATCAGGGATATACTTACTCTCCCCCTGGTTGGTTAGAATATCAACAGTGCCTTTTCCTAAGACAGTGACTTGGACATTGTTTCCAAGTGTAACATCAGTTTTAACTGAAGTGTCTAGACTGGAAAACAGATTTAAATTACCAGTTACGTGGTTGCTGCAGCCTGAATCTAAGTACCATATGTCATGTGGACTTTCTTGAACATCATTGCATTCAAGTGGAGATGCCGATGCCATTAACATTGCACTTGTCGAAGTGTTGGTGCTGGTCGACTGACTTGGGCTTTGCCTTCCTTGGTCATATTGCTTCTTCCTGCATTCATATGCATAATGACCAAACTTCTTACAGTAATGACATTGAATTTTTGATTTATCAAACCTCTGGCCACTTGGCTGACTTGGGTTCTAGTTATCTCCTCTGCCACCGACATTTGCAGGACTTCTGCCTCGACCTCCTCTTGAAGAACTTCTTCCTCTACCTCTGAAGTTGTTTCTTCCCCTGCCTCTACCACGGCATATGGATGACTGTGCTGCAAATGCACCTTCCAATGATGTATGTGTTCTGTTGAGTCTGTGCTCACGATTGATGAGTGAAGCTTGCGGCTCATCAATGGTAAATGTTGACATGTTTGTGTGTTCCTCTAAAGTCACAACCAAGTTTTCAAATCTTGGGGGAAGACTTTTGAGAATTTTTTCAATAACCCTTTGGTCTGATATGGGTTCTCCATGAGATTTCAGTTGGTTTATCAACCCAACAACTCTGGTGTAGAATGTGTCTACATTCTCTGAATCTTTCATGGACAGAGATTCAAAATCTTTTCTCAGAATCTGCAGCTTGGATGCCTTTACCTTATCCAAACCTTGATAGGCAGTCTCCAATGTATCCCATGCTTCCTTAGCATTAGTCTTTGCTGCTATTCTTGTGAGTATGCTCTCATGCATAGCTTGATGTATGAAAAACAGAGCTTTTCCATCTTTCTTCCTCTGTTCTCTCAAGACATCTTTCTCAACCTGTGTGAGATTGTTATATGCTGCCATGTCTGCTGGTTCTGCATAACCATGCAGGACTATCTCCCAGACATCTTGACCTTTGAATAAAGCCTTCATTGTTAAAGACCAATATTCATAATTCTTTCCTGTAAAACTTGGAGGTTGCAATGAACCAGAAGTGGAAGCCATTTTAAGTTTTAATTAACTTTCCTTAGAAAATTAATTTCCACCTTTTAAGACAAGATTTCTTTCCTAAAATCTTGGGCTGATATAAACCTTGCTCTGATATAATACCAAGCTCTGATATGAACCTTGCTCTGATACCAGATAGCCAAAACCAAGCCGACTAAACTTGGGTTTAGGGCTCAGTCAATATTAAAAATTAATTTTCACTTTTCACTTTTCACGCCAACCACTTTACCCTTTTTTTTTTTAGTCGGGTGAAACTTGTCTACGACTAGACAAGTTTATAAATTTTAGTCGGTCCTTCACTCGACCAAAATTACTTCGACTTACTTGTTCGACTGGTTTTTACCTCGACCACTTTTTACTTCAACCAAGTCGGTTGACTTCTTGTCTTCGACTAAGTCGGCTCACTACTTGCCTTTGACTAAGTCGGCTGCTTCAGTCGGTTGACTCAACCGACCACTCTAGTCGGTTTACTTTGGTCGAAATCTGCAAAATATATTTCTTAGTCTAAAGACTTAAGAAATTACAAATGCTTTTCACCTGAGAGTAAGATGAAGTAAAATAGACACATTTACAAATCCAAATAACTTATAAAACATATGCCCAAATATGTAGGAAGACTTGAGTCGACCAATGTGCCGTAAAACCTGGAACTTTCACGTGGTGAGATTTTTATGGGTTCTTGTTCTTTTACTTATCAGCAATTGTAAAAGACATTTACAGAAGTAAATCTGGAAATATGTGCGGCCAAATAAACATGCATTCAACCACAAACTATTTCATATATTTAACTATGCGGAAATACAAAGTATTACAAAGTGGTCGATCCAGACTTGTCGGTCCAGACTCGTTGGTCTACAGAGCTTCAACTCTTCAACTAAATCACATGCATAGAAGCTTGAGCTTCAACTTCTCTTTCTCACCCTGAGTTCCTCTGTTGTCTAATGTTTGTGTTGCCTCTGTGTAAACTGGTTTACAATTTGCTTATTCTATTTATAGGCAACCTAAAGATTGCCACAGCATGGGCCGACTAATTCACTATTAAAGACTGTAATAACTATCTAGCTAACAACTTAGCTTCAGAAATAAATTCGACTGGATTACATTGCCTACTCGTGGACTTTTCCTCCTTGTCGGACTGACAAACAAGATCTTGACTTGTACAGAATCTGACAAAGTCGGCTGGAAGTCAAGTACAAATCTGCAAGTAATTACATTTTTCCAACACTCTCAAATGTTAGAAGCTGGCGATCCACATTGTTTCAATGCTATAGTGGTTTGACTCCACCACCCATAAGTGAGGCCCCTGATCCCCATTCGCCTGAGCTTAAAAAGCATGTACGTTCTGTCCATCCAACAGACCACACTGTTGGTTGTTGTTGCCTCCACGCAAATTCCCTGCCAGTTCCCACGTTGTGGCAGCGCTAGCAAAACCTTGTTCATATTGTGTTGTAGCACTTCAGCTCCGGAGGAGTTCCTAGAGTACCAATCTGCTGAGCTTTCTCCATTGCAGAAGGAGCCGTTCTATTTTTTCCAATTAAACAAAAAAAAAATTGGAGAGTTCACTGTCTGAACATCCAATCCTATTGGAGGTTGTGATCTAAAAAAGACTATCTATTTTTGAAGATGGTGTTACTAGAAGCACTACCAGAAAAATATGAAGAGGTAAGAAATATCTTAACACCACAAGGTTTATGGCAGACTTTTAATGGAGATGAGTATGATGTATGGGCAATCAAAGTAAGTAATCTCTTAAAATTACAAGATTTGTGGCACTTCATAGTTGAAGAGGATCCCATTGATCCAGAAAAATTTAATGCTTTCACAAAGTTCTAAAAATAAGGAAGGCAAATTATTGCCTTATGTCTCATATAAGACAGTACAGACTATTCACTATTTCATTACATTGTAGAAGGCTATACTCCAAAGAGAACATGGAATATACTAAAATAAGTATTTAATGAAGAGCCAATTGTAGAAGAAGATGACTTTAAAATTCACGCAAAGCACAAGGAATCCCACATGAAGTGGAAGACAGTGAAGCTGCCTGTGTCAATGGGGCAGTGAGTGATCATGTAATCCCAACAAAGATTGTTGATCTTGTTGTGTTTGTTGATGACAGTGAAAACAAACATGTTAATGTAGCAGTACTCAGTGATGTGAGTGAGAGTCTCTCTGAACAAGAGACACTTGATAGCAGCATAAAAGCTGCAACAGTTGCTGAGGATGAGAAACAACCACTTGACAACAACACAAATGAAACCGCAACATGCAGTCCACCCCAAAACCATAAAACCAGAAGTTTGAGGGAGATCTATGAACATACTCGTGTTAGCGATGAGCATCTACACTGTGCTTTGCTTTCTTCTCATCCCACAATTTTTGAAAAAGCAATAAAAGATGCACAGTGGATACATGCAAATGAAGAAGTTAATGAAAATGATGAAGTAGATGCCATTGATTATCATTATGTATTTTCTATATATTGAGTTGAATAATATTAATAAGGCAATCAATCTTTCCATATTGCTTCTCTATATTGCATTTTCTTTTAGAGTTATACCTTCTCCACATTCCAGTGATGTCGCATTATATGTCACGGCCGTCGGTTTGAGCAAATTTTCAAAACATACAATATCATCGCCATTGAGACTCCATGTGCTATGTATTTCCATTTTAGTGGCTTGAAGTTCCCGAAATGTTTCTTGAGTCAATCTAGAAATCTCCAACCATACCCCTTGCTCATTATGTAGTGGAGATGTGTTATGTCTATGTATATTTTAGGGGTGTACATAAATAAACAAATAAAATGAAAAATATTTTACTAAGGTTATTTGGGAGGGGAAATTAATTAACTACTATGTTTTTATCATTGAAGTATCACTATTTAAATAATGTTTTAATTGGTAGAAAGATTATGATATAGTAAGATAGTAATTAATTTTTAAGGTTTTTTTAATTGATAAATTAATGGATTATTATGTTTTAGGAATAAGTTCAAAGAACAAAGAATAACCACCTTGTGGTAATAATTTATTGGACATTTTTTTTTGGTATTTAAGTATTATGGTATACTATGCTACTCACCACTTTTTATGGCATTTTATTTTAAAGGTAATTTCATATTGGGCGGCCTAGGAGAGGAGGGCCACTACCACGAGGGTTAATCAATCATATTCATCACGTTCATTCATAAATGGGTTATTTTTAATTGTGAAAAAAATCAATAATAGATATTGGGGGATGTATTTTATGAGGGGTTTAGAGGTAATGGGGGTATAAAAAGGGGTATCCACTAAAAATAGGGGATATTATCAAAATAAGGCTTTTTTAATTGGAAACGTGTATTGGTAGGGGGCTCAACAAAAGGATTTTGGTAGGTATTTATCAATATCTAGTGAAATTAAGAGTATTTTTTAATATCTCATGAATGAACGTGCTATGGCATAGTTTCACTAAGTAAAGACCCTATGGCCACTACCTTTATGGATGTCAATAATGGGGTATGGATCATGATTTATTGGGGCTACCACTACTTCTATGGATGCCTCCCTTATATAAGGATCATGGGATATTGGGGTGGCCACTACCTTTGTGGGTGTCCCCTATTGCATAATGATCGTAGCACATTGGGATGATCATTACCTATGTGGAAAAACCCATTGACATAAAGTTCATGGTATATTGGGGTAGCCCCTATCTTTATTAATGCTCCTATCGGCATTAGGATCATGGTATACTGGGGAAACCATCTAGTACCTTTGTGAATGACCCCACTGGTATAAAAAACCACTATATTCGTGTACAATCCCATTGGCATGGTATATTGGACAAACCACTATCTCTATGAAGGTTGTCGTTGGCATAATGACCATGATATATTGTGATGGTCACTACATGTGGACATGCCCATTGGCATCAGGATTATAGTATATTAGGATCGACACTACCTATGGACACCCTCACTGGCATAAAGATCATGGTTTATTAGGATCCAGACGCTCCTTGTGTGGTTGTTTATTGGCATAAAGATAAGGTATGTCAAGGCAACTACTCTCAATAAATAAATAAATAAATCCTTATTATGGTGATAGGCATTAAGATATTATCTCAGATTTTGGACTAACTTGAGTTGATCAACTAGATTAACCCAAGTGTAATAAGTGTACAGTAGGAATTCATTTCATGATAGACGTATTTTGTTATGCTTAAATGCATCTTGATTAATATTTAAATAAGTTTCAGTTAAAGTGTGGTTAGCAATTTATTTTTGTTTATATATATATATATATATATTGTTTATTAAATAGTATTTGTTTTGAGCTTATATTAACTCTAACAATCTAGCATGAATAATGGATATAAAATTATATATTTTAGCCTTTATTTCACAACCAATTATCTTCATAAAACTATTGGTTTTGTCTATCCACCTTCACTATTTACTGTACTTATGAAGTGGCTGAGCTACTTAACATGATATATTAAAACAAAACA
Organism: Pseudotsuga menziesii; assembly: GCA_001517045.1. Lineage (NCBI taxonomy): Eukaryota > Viridiplantae > Streptophyta > Pinopsida > Pinales > Pinaceae > Pseudotsuga > Pseudotsuga menziesii. The sequence continues at coordinate 1,207,936 of LPNX011129804.1, read as the reverse complement.
AAAAAAACATTAAATTCATATAAAAGTCTTTACTAACATAAAATTCATAACATATTAAGATAAGTAAAAACCCTAAATAACATAAAAATCATAATACATTGAACACAAACTAAAAAATAACTCCTAATTATGAATAGCATCCAATAAACTAATGAATGCAGTGTAATGCAAATTAACTAAAAATTCGGATGCTTAGATTTTAACCCATACTTAATTAAATACACAACAATATTAACTATAAAAATATTATATTGCTACTGAGACAAATTTACCAATATTAATATTTTTTTTAAACCTTAGCCGTACTTCACCTTGCATGCCAACACACTTATATGCTCTGGGATGTCGCGGACGTGGGGGTATTGCTCTAGAATTCGGGTGCCCTATTCCGCAGAAAATAATGCACGAAGCCACCGTCGAACCACCTGTGCAATCTTCCGCATTCAATCCACGAGCAAAACGATCCGCCATGGCAGGGAATCGGCGTCGGATCTTCTAGCGGATCTTCTAGCTGTTAACGTGATTTGTCTGATATTGTAGTATCGATAGTCGCAGGTGTTGGAAAAAGTAATTATTCACAGATTCGTACATGACTCTCAGCCGACTCTGTTAGAGTCTGTATCACTCAAGATCTTGTCGGTCAGTCTGACAAGAGGGAAGAGTCCGCGATTCCGCAATGTAAACCAATCGAATTTATTTATGAAGCTAAGTTGTTAGGTAGATAGATAGTTATTACAGTCTTTAATGGAGAGTTATCGACTCATGTAGAAGCAATTTTCAGATTGCCTATAAATAGAAGAAGCAAATTGTAAATCAAGTTAGACAGTAGAGAGAACTCTAGGTGAGAAAGAGAAAACTCTGAGCACGGAGTGAAGTTGAAGCTCAAGCTTGTGTGTAAGTGATTCAGTCATAGAGCAGAAGCTCTGTAAAAGGATCAGTCGGTGAGCCGACAAGTCTAGACAGACAAGTTTGTAATACCTTTGTTATTTCCTCATAGTTATATATATGAAATAGTTTATGGTTGAATGCATGTTTATTTGGCCACATAATATTTCCAGATTTACTTATGTAAATGTTGTTTACATTTACGCATGAAAGTTCCAGGTTTTACGACACATTGATCCACTCAAGTCTTCCTACATATTTAAGTATATGTTTTATAAGTTCTTTGGATTTGTTAATGTGTCCATTTTTACTCTATCTTACTCACAGGTGAAAAGCATTTGTAATTTCTTAAGTCTCTTAGACTAAGAAAAATATGTGTAGATTTCGACCAAAGTGAATCGACAAGGTCGGTTGAGTAAGCTGACTTGAGAGGTCGAAGCGGTCAGCCAACTTGAGAGGTCGAAGAGGTCAACCGACTTGAGAGGTCGAAGAGGTGAGCCGACTTAGAGGTCAAAGTCAGTCAACTTCTAAGTGACAAGTGGTTGAGGTAAAATCAGTCGGTAGAACCGACAAGTAAGTCGAAGTAAATCACTCGAGTCTAAAGGCCAACCAAAGTTGATAGACTTGTCTAGTTGGGAGATAGACAAGTTTCACCCAACAAGTGGAAAAAGAAAAAGAGGTCAGCGTGAAAAAGTAAAAATTAATTTTTTTAATATTGACTGAGCGGTAAACTCAAGTTTAGTCGGCTTGGTTTTGGCTAATAGCAGGGGCCGATGGGATCAGTATAAGCACTAACCAAAAGGCCCCAACTCTAGTTAAAATTCTAATTTATATTGCTCAAATAGCAATTTGGATGATGTGGGTAACGCCCCAACTCTGGTTAAAATTCTAATTTATATTGCTCAAATAATAATTTGGATGATGGGGATAGTTTTAAAATGAAAGATTTTGTCAAGATTACTAAATTTGTAAAATTACTTACGGAATAACAATTTTCACAAATAATTTTAGCCATTTTTATTAAAAATTCACCTTAAACCAGCCTAGATCCAAATCCTAGGCTCTATGAAGCCCCGAGAGGGATTAAATCTCTAGAGGTTAGATGCAAACCTCTTCTTAGGTATTGTACTCAATGAGCTATCAACTTTGGTGTGTCCTGATTTGATTCAAACCAAAAGACAAATCTTTTTATTTAAGGTCCACATATAATATTTTTATTATTAATATTTAATATTATTTATGACCGACATTTAATATTTATTATTATTTATTATTTTGTTAGGAATGAACATTACAACATCTTCCCATACATGGTTTTAAATCCATATGCAAATATGCAAGGCCCTTCTAAAACCATGGATTGTTTAGGAGGCTTTGCATATGGTCTTAAAACCAATTGCAAGGTCCTCCTAAACCATGTACAATAAAACCATGGGTTGTTTAGGAGGCCTTGTACATGGTTTTAAAACCATGTGCATGGCCCTACTAAACCATGTACAATAAAACCATGGGTTGTTTAGGAGGCCTTGCACATGGTTTTAAAACCATGTGCAAGACCAACATTTTTTTGCGAAACATTTTTTTGGTGTTAAAATTCTAATTTATATTGCTCAAATAATAATTTGGATAATGGGGGTAGTTTTAAAATGAAAGATTTTGTCAAGATTACTAAATTTGTAAAATTACTTAAGGAATAACAATTTTCACAAACAATTTTAGCCATTTTTATTAAAAATTCACCTTAAACTAGCCGAGATCCAAATCCTAGGCTCTATGAAGCCTTCGAGAGGGATCAAATCTCTAGAGGTTAGGTGCAAACCTCTTCTTAGATGTAAACTCGTGCATTTTCTTGACATATTTAATTATATTGATCATTCATTATTATATATATATATATAAACTATTGGCCATGGAGTAATACTTTTGAGCATTTTGAAACTTAACTTTTAAGATTAGCTATTTTTCACATGGTTATGTTAGTCATTGTTTTTTCCATATAAATGTTTACAATGTTTTTAATGAAACTATAATGGTAAAATAAATATTTATAAACCCTTATTTCTAGGAATGTCTATTACACTCGTGTACTAATCTTTGATCTATTTGTATAAGTAGTTGCTTTAAGATATTTGACTTAAAATACCTATTAAAATGCTTCACAATGTTATAAAAATTTACCAAACAAACCTTTATAATAGTTTTGAGTATATAAACTAGATCATTTATTCCATTTAAAGGGATCATGCTATTGAGTCTTCTCTATAACATTAGTTATTCTTATTTTAAAGCACACTCATTTTAAAAAAAATGACATATTGAAAATGAATTAAGATATCATCGATTGGAGAAATATATTAAAACATAATAAGAGAGACCTACCAATGTTATTATAACCCCTAACCCCTAGACATTAAATGTAAAGTGGACTCTTATGAAATTTTAGATATTGAGAAGGGTTAAGACACAATTAATGAGGCTACTGGGTAGCGATGCCCCTGCCGAATAGTTTGTCTTGGGAAGGGAAGAGAGGTTTTGCATGCAACTCTTGTTGTTTGAAGAATTCACATGTTCCCTTTAATGTGCTCTGCCTTTTATTTCACCCACTTGGAAATCGCTTTGTTCGATACTATCTACGATAAAACCTACAATTCGATTGTCAATAAGATTATTAAACACATTAGGAATCATGATCTATTATTACATATATCGTGTGAAAAAATATTCTTTGTAAAACAATCTCCGCCATTTGCCTCGGTAGGGTTTTGTTGATGCAGTCTACACATACCATGTTGTGATTTTTTCCTGTCGCCTAATTTATTCTTTTTTTCAAAAGAAAAAATACCAGATCTTGTTATTATATTGAATCAAAGATCATCATATACAATCGATCATAAGATCATTCTGCAAGTAGAATCTCAATCATAGAGGTATTCCTCTCTACCAAGACAGTTTCATGTCATCAACACATAGTTGCTATAGCACAAGCCTGTTGCTTAATCAGGCTTTATCATCACTCCTGTATAAACAGGTCAAATATTTATCATTTCCAGAAAGGGTCAGAAACAACAAAGATCATGAGCATAATAGATAACTGAGCGTCTCTACATGGAATTACTGTGTCTCAATCAAAACAAATAAAAGGTGTGCTTAAAGAAATAGCACAACACATCTAAAATAACTGAAAGTTACCATATTCAATAAAAATATAATTCAGGACTTCTTTGAATTCCCCATAACCCGAGTCCAGAAGGAGATCCTTTTTAGAGAGACTATCAGCAATCTGGTTATGCTCACGGTAAGTGTGTTTCAAGATCATTCCCGGAAATGTTTGCAGAAGTTCTTTTATTTCATCACACCAGTGACTCAGATAAGGAAGGTTCAAATTGCTCTTGCCCGTAGCCCATTGAATGATGACAAGGGAGTCACCATAGATAGAGAGAAGAGGAATATCCATGAACTTTGAAACTGTAAGGAGTGCCCATAAAGCCATCTACTCAGATTTTGTATTTGTACATCTTCCACATCCCATGGAGAACTGGATACTGTGGGAGCTGCTTAGAAGTAATGTAAAACCTGCACCCCCTTTGTTCTTGGCGGCTGCACCATCGAAAAAACCACTTGGATGGTATAATCTTAGGTGGCAAATCAATAATTATTTTCTTAAGCTTCTTAACAGACACCGAGAAGGTATGGTGTAGTACTTCAACTTGTTGAAGAGCCCCATATACAGATGGGGTAAAACCTTTGAAAATAAACCTGTTCCGTTGTTTCCAGACAACCCAGAGGATTAAAAAAGGCAGATATAGATATGCAGAATCTATGGTATGTACTCGTAACCAACAGTCCAGGTATTGTCGAACAGAAGAACCTACCGAGGTATTATGAAGAGACCGAGTGCCAAAATGACCATAAATAGCTTGAAAGACATTCTTTGTATAAGTACATTCCATGAACAGATGCTAAGCCGATTCCTTTTTTTTTTGCAGAGAATGCAGAGACTGGGACCTTGAAATCCCCTTTATTCTATCATATCGAGGGTTTAAAAATGCTTCCTCTAGTTAAAAATGCTTTCGTCATCTTTCCAAACCAATCACACTTGTCAAACTGCGTGTGTGATGTTCCTACGGTTGCTCGGATGGTCATTTATATTTATTACCTTCTCTTCTCCACAATCCATTTTTTGCAACATTTGTTTTTGTGTGTGGACGAACCCATGTGTGTCATCCGCCTACTTGTAGTATGCTTTCCTATCAGTTGGTATGGTACCAGTGTTAGACTAGTATGGACATCAGTTGTGTTGGACCGATGGCCTTATGTGAGCCATGTTGTCCTTTAGGTTACCATGTGAAAAGGAGTGAGCTAAACTCTAGATGATTTGCATCTTCTCTGGTGGTTTTTGTTGGAATCCAGCGGTGGGAAAATTATTTGTTGGTGTTTCTCCATTCGACCCAGGTTCATACCATTATTTGTCCATCAACAAAGCCCAAGATATCATCCCAACAAAGCAGGGATCAACCGTCGTCACCTGTGACGCAGATGCAGTCTCGCCCGAGATATCTCTTATGGGTAACTGCCATAATCAGGTTTTTGTAGTTGTGTGGGGATCTACTCTTCCTTGGCACCTTACTATCTTGCTCGACCGAAGCCAGTGGTTACACTACTTCTCTTATTGCATGCATTCAATATATGACTCTACTTGTTCGTCGACAGAGATTATAACAATTAATATAATTCCTTATTAGTGATTCCAACTAACAACAGTGAGACAGATACATGTAAGGACTCATTCATAATCAAATACACATACATTCATTCACAACATGCATTCATTCGACACAAGCACACTCATCAAACACATGAAAATATGAACCCAAAATCCAACGGCATATATGTCTGATTTTCTACATCAATCTCTCGACAATCTGACAAGCGTCGGCTTTTATAAACATTGGTTGATTTTCGTGGGTGACAGGAATATGGTATAGTCGGATATCCGACCAAAAATTTATTAATATACAAGTCAGAGATCCGACACATACACGTTGGATATTCTACCACCAATACTTATCAGAAGGAAAAATTTCTGACTATAGACTCGTCAGATAACCAAGCCAAAATACTTTACAGATGGTCGAATATCCGACAACATTTGTCGTCGGTGGTATGGCATGAACACCAGAAAAGTGGGTAAGGATGTTGGATATCTGACATCTATACGTACAAAAAAGAGAAAGACCGACGACATTTTCCATCGGTGGTATGGTATGATCGTCGGATATCATAGGAAGTTTCGTCGAATATCCGACCAATATGGGGAATTTAAAAAAAATACTAGTTCTATGTAGATTTTGCTACATAGGAAACTGTTAGTGATTCTTGTAAAAGCAATGATGGCATGTTCCTATAGAATATGCTAAGTCTTAGGTTAGTTTTAGAGTTTGTAGGTCGATGTTAACTACTAATCTTAACACAACTCATAAATAGAAGTTGAAAATAAAACTTAATTAATAATGAAAAAACCTAATCAACAACAAAAGAAAACATAATTAACAATGACAACAATTGAATAGACTAAATGGGTCCTTACTCCTTTGGAATGGATTTTTGTATCTCGAATACAATACTAAAGAAATAATTCAAACGCATGAATGAACTTAAGACAAATTTGCCTATTAACAATAAGACAAAAGTTGGCCATAGATATACTCGTTAAAACATTATTATCTACATATCTCTGATCGAATTGTTGAAGAGACCTACCCCTTATTTATACATATATAAGGGTATATTTCATAATTGGTCATCACTAATACCAATAATTGCTTCCCTGAATCTGTGAGTTTCGGTTCCAAACTACATTAATGGATTTACTATTCATAGAATATATTTGCATATGAACAATAAAAGATATGGGAATAGATGTTGCAATACGGTTAATATCATCAAATCTACATTGATCATTGTAACAACTACTTTAATTGTTTCTTTAGCTATTGTAGATTACCCTGTATTCATGAATGAAAATGGGTATCTTCAAAAATTGCCAAAGTTGCAAAGGTATTCATGTAAATGCAATATAGACTTGTATTTGCTTTTAAGTGCATTATGCTTTAAACACCTAAATAATGTAGTTTTTTTCATTTATTTTTTAAGATAATTTTGACTATAATTATAAAATCTTAACCTATTATTTAAACTTTCATCATCTAGGAATGTTTACCTACTGAGTCTTTTGGTTTTTGTCAATGAAGATATGACTATTTAGAATGCTTACATTAACATTTTACATTTTAATCATGTTAAATAGTCTCCACATTGTGGCTTTTTGGTATGCTCTATGAATTCCAATAGTGGAATATATACTCCCATCCTAGGATACATGGTCATATAGGAAGAGGATAATTTCAATGATCCTCTTTGGTGGTTTAAAAGTATTTGGAAATTCAAATGCTTTCTTAAAACCAAGTTACTTTTCTGGATGGCACTGAACATAAAGGTGCACGCATGAGATCAATTGCAAAAGTGTATGTGGGAGGGACCTACTAGGTGCCCATTATATGAGAATAGTGAACAAAGAGATGCAGGTATGGGATCATTTGTAAAAGTGTATGTGGGAGGGACCTAGAGGGTGACCATTATGTGGGAATAGTGCCAAGAGAGATGATCATTTATTCATTTTTTTCTCTTACACCTTTAGGGTGTGGGTTTGGCATCTTAGATTGTTGGAATTCAACTCTTATTGGGATAGTTTGCTCTTGAAGGAGGATTTTATACCTAGTCACAAACTGATGCATATAAGAATTAATATGCTAGTGTTCTTATATTATATTGGGGTATATGGTTTTTCTAAAATAAGTCAATATTTGAGGATATTCTTACTTGTTGGAGACTAATCCTCGGTGTGAGGAATATGCCTAATGAGGGCTCAAACTCATGTACACTATGCCTAATGAGGTATCTTATTCTTACTTATTGGAGATTCCAATATGCCTAATGAGGGCTCAAACTCATGTCCAATGAGGAACTATAAAAATCGTTGCCAAAGATTATGGATGGTGGTGTGCCCCAAGCAAGATTCAAAGAATATTTTGCTCCATCATTCAAGGACATAGCCTCTTTAGCTGAAACTTTAGCGCTCTTGCAAGGACTCAGACAGCTCTGGAGAAGAGTAAGCTTGCAAGCTAGAGTGATAGGTGACTCACAAAGTCTGATCAGCATAATGGCCAGGAAAAGAAAGCCAACTGACATCGGGTTTAGGCAAACTATTCTCAGAATTAAGGAAACTGCTTCAAAATTCCAAAATCTAAACTACTATCATGTGCTGCAAACGAACAATTCCAAAGCGGATCAAGCCGCCAATAAAGCGGTTGGGCTGGAGCTGAATGTCCTTCTTCTGAATGAGGATGAAACCAGGTGGGACCTGCTCCCCTAGCAGGAGAGCCAAAACAGTCGTGTGGAGGTATCACTGGAACGGGGTGGCTGAAATCGAAGAGGTGGCACCACGAGCGACTACAAGGCAAATATGGGCAATCGTGAACCTCAAATTAAATGAATCTGGATTTTGAAAGGGTGAATGAATAATAAGCCTAAAATACAGACCTATAAGCATATGGGAAAAGATAAGCAAAAATGATTGAACAAGGTATGAACCAGTAAATAAAATGTTATATGATTACAAACAGTTAATCATATACATAATGATATTTTCAGACAGAAAAACATTCTGTATAAAGCATCACATACATTGGCATATACAATGAGAAACTAGGATAATAACATTACCCATCATAAAATTCATTACAGGGATAACAATATATGTGTGAAAAGAAGTTATAACTGGCTCATATCCAATATCTCTCATCCTCACACCGTTCTATAATATACTGACAGGCTGACAAACAATCTTAGACTGATAATAACACCCTTATAAAGACATACACAACCTTTCTGGTTGGAACCCCCTCCCTCTTGTCCTCTCTTTGGTCCTCTATATAGAGATCTTACATTATTATCTAGATCCAAAATAAATGGATCTCATAACTTCTTCACATATCTTTAGTTTACTGAAGATATCCATCTCAAATTTGAAATTGTGAGGTGGCTGGAAAACAAATTGTGAACATTATGGAAACATGTTGTTCAAATATTCACCTATATATCCCAAATCACGACAAAGGTTGGAAAACTGAAAGAGGTTTCTGAATATGAGATATTTCTTGTGAAAAGCCTTTCTCAGTTTTCTAAAATACTTTTCCAACGCATCATAATATACTCCCAAAGATAATGACTTAAAACAAGAAAATGCAGATTTCCAAATCTAGTCCAAATCCTGCTTACTAGGATTTGATCCCTAGAATATTTCCAATGATGAAAAGAAGTGCCACATGCATAATTTGATGAGGAATAATGTTATGTTCATAGATATGTTCCTTGTTGGATGCTAAATATCCTCTTCATGCCTTAAAATTCGAATTTTGGTCCAACTTCTGCAAAAATCATCACCTACAGCTAGTTTCTAGCTCGGACTGTGTAATTCTGGTGCTCTGCGTTGCAAACTGATTAAGTACTTTGTTTTACACCTCTTTAAAGAATCAAAAACTCGATATATCAGATAATTTTCCACGTTTGCATAAGATTTTGATATGTGGACTCTTGTATGATAATTGCCATACATTCTATTTATAACCCAAAATATGCCTGCCATCCAATATGCTGCCATTTGTCCCTCCTCTTACTGCCGTCTTTTTGTGTTTGTCATTATCTAAGCATTTGGTGTTGATATGATATTCAATTTTATGCCATTTGGCACACTCTTTGATGCAACTTGGAGACTGCACAACACTGGAGTGTTGACTGACCAATAAGAACCTGCTTGATGCAATGCTAACGTGTGTATGCTCCATGAATGCTGCAATGCTGAAGCTCAGGCTCGATGCTGGTGCACTTGACATTTTAAACATAAATAAAATATAACCAACGAGCAACCGGTGGAGATATGAAATAATAAATGTAAACAACAATAACCTGTAGCGCCATAAGACTCATCCAATGGACTTCTATGCAGGCTTCCTCTCAACGGTTGGTGACTTTGGATAAATTGCTCACTGTCGGTGTTTTTATTTTGTTTTTGTTCAGTGGTAATCCCACATGGCATAGGGAATAATGAATACAAAATTTTACATTGCAAACTGTTTGAAAATATCTTGGATGCGTGGTGCACAAAAGGCTTGGTGACTTAGTGTAGATAAAGTCTTATGCGATAAACAGTGAAGGCTATGAGTGGACCATGGCTGTGAAGCAACCACTTTGGAAAACCAAACAACTTTATCCCTTTTTAACCTTTTAATGGAAACGTGAAAAGAAATAAAGGATTCAAGAGATTTGGGAGAATGAAAAATTCAAGGGAGATGGAAGCAGAGTCGTCAGATACTCGCCAACCTAGGAATCTGTTGTGAATTTGGGTTTTGTACAATAGGTACAAACCGAAGAAACTATGGGGTCTTATATGCCCCATGCGAGAGATGTGGAAATTACATCAAGACAGTTCAAATAATGTGGTTTGACGTTAATATGGCCATGGGTGAGAGCTGAGGCGGAGGCTACAGATTTAGAGCATGCCAATAGGATTATTTTCATTATGAAGAAGAGCGACTAGGCCGATGAGATAGATCATTCCTGCAGTATATACAACTACCGAGAAATGGGAAATGAACCTTAACAACTTATTTATGACTTCATTCATCTCAGGAAATCAATTCAGAGTTGTGAGAGCCTCCAAGATAATTGGCCCCTCTGCAAACAGGCTGGTAACATGGACTCCACCAACGAGAGTGGGCCTTGTTTCCCGCATAATGGCCTGGAAGCACTCGGACACAGACTGAGGAGATTTAAAGATGATGTAGATATTTAGAAGCATCATCTTCGCCGACTCAAAGGAGAAGTGAGGGAAATTTCTGAGCAGGTTGCAGAGGACTTCCATGAAGTGAGATCGATTCAGAGGGAGAAAGCAGCTACTAAGGAATCCTGATGTCAGGAGTAAGTCCACTCCATCCAAGAGCTCATGGATAGACTGATTCACATCGAGATTCAAGTAGGAACTATGGACTTTGAATCCCGAGTGCAGAATGAAGTGGAAGCCAACCGGAAATTTTGTTGATGGCATGGGTTTTGGGACCTCTCTAGGGAAATAAACAGGTCTTTATGTTTTGTTGTCTACTATTGGGACAACATTTATGTATATTTCGAAATATATCGAGTAGGAACTTGTATATTTCGGAATATATCGAGTAGGAACTTAGATTCTCCTTTTGTTTACTACTGTGAATGCTATGAAGAAGACAATGTCAATAGCATAAGTTACAACTTTTCTTTAGCATAAGAAGACAATATATTTTGTTTATATATGCATATAAAATATTTATTGTTTTCATGTAATATTGTATCTGACTTTTTTGATAATTTGTCGTATTTGTTTCCATATTAGTTTCAATACAACTTAGCTTTCATATTGTGTTATTCCTTTTTTGTTTTTCTTTCCTTTTTAGTGTTTTAATCGATACAAGACATAATTGCATAATAGTGGTATCTAATATCTACCACGGACCCGTTCCTTATATTGTAAAAGCATGAATTGGGTCCATATCCATACTATACAAGGATCCCTACATATCCATGAACAAATTGAGTGTCGTAGCCTGATAGATAATTCAACAATTTGACAAGGCTTGTTAGTAATCCCACGAATTAGTTCAATTTGGACCTTTGAAAATCAAATGGACTATTGTGTTCTTCATTTAATAAACATACTACACTCAAATTCTTATATTCATATTAAGCCTTGTTCAAATTCACAAATGATAGAATGATGGTGTATTTATGTTCATGCTTTTCCTAAGTATTAATATTTCAAATATAAAACAAAACTAAATTTGCTCATTATTCAACACTGTTCGTAGGTCATTTGCTTATTCATCCCTCATAATTTGATTGATCACTGATATACATATGACAAATCTATTTATCACAATTTGCATCATTTTATGGGTTGATAGCAATAAAAGGTTCGCTTTGATAAGACTCTAAACACGTTTCAGATCTGATATATTAGGTTGTCACTGTAAGTTATATTGAACTTGTCAAGTGTTGGATAATTGCTAACCGTGTCTTCATCACATTATATGACAACCACTAATCTATTTTAACAAAATATTGTTAATCCTTCTTAAAGCTCAGACGTCTTAAAGGAGTATATCGTTGTTATGTAATGCAAGTATTTGGCACTAGATTTGCTCTCAAATCCACTTGCAAAGTGATGTCGAACTTTGTATTTCAGGACTAATTCGAATGGTACTAATTTCTTGGCACATAAAATGTTTCTGAGTGTGATAAGAATAGATGCCAAACTAATATGAGATATTGTGACCTTATACTTCTTGAGATAGATCTAAATTTTGACCATAGTGTTCCTTGTCACCATTTGGTTTCTATTGTTGCAAGTATTCATTTAATTCATTCTTGGCACGCCTAAGAAACATTTGTTTGGTAAAGCATTTGATAAATTAAATATGAGTATGATGACTTACTACAATTATCACTATCTTTCATTGGGCAAACATCTAAGATAGAACTGATACAAATTGTCTCTTTGTTACCTTTTAGATAGGTCTTCATTACTCCACTCTTGGAAATTCTTGTAAGGCATATTGGTTGACTATTTATGTGGTAACCTAAGAATTTTGATTTCAGAAGTATATCACCTTGAAAAACATCTCCTCTAGCTAAATATTGTGCAATGCTTTAGATACAACAAATATCCTTGGGTAAGTTCTTAATGTTATTGGAAGTTTATCTTGGGCACCTAGTCATATAGATCACAAGTGTGAAGATAATCTAAAGTTGGCTTATGATTTTGGAAGTAACACATGAGTAAAATGTTTGATCTATGTTCAATAAATATATGGCCGAATGATTAATTAGAAGGATATTTGTTGCTCATTATGTACTAGCTCTCACAAATTGTTAAATGCTCATGATCCTTGTTAGTATTGAAATGAATGTCTTTGGTTTGATAAAATGTTATTTACATTGAGATAATGGTTGAGAATATAGTTTCTTTGTACTAAACTGAGCTTATAGTCAACCTCATAGGATATAATTTGTGGATTAATTAATCAAGACTTACAACACAAGCTAGCTCATTATTAGGTCAATCTTTGTATTTAAAAACAATGGATGACATAAAACCTGCTATTATACCTTTTAACCGATGTTTTCTATTGTTTTATTCTAATTCAATCATACTTGTGAGAAAACACCTTATATGATATGTTTTATATTGGTGTCTACTCATACAAGCATACATTAGGATATGTACAACGCTAGGCCATAACACCTTGGAGATTCTGCACACAATGGAAGCATTTGAGTGTTATATGATTTCTTGTACCAAACTATGTTTGGTATCTACAATTGTAAAGGGATAAAAGCATAGGTTCTCATATTTTCCAAAGTGTCACATGTACATTTTCCATGATTTCTACTAGGATGAAGTTTTGATAGGTACGTTATCAGAATTAATGATTTGTACCTCATAATTCGAGGAACTTCTGAGTACATTCCAATTTCCAAAAGCATAGAGTACCACCCATTGTTAAGTGAGGGTTTGAGACAAAAAAGAATGAAGAAAACAACATTAAAATGTTTAAAATAAGTTCATGTTTACTCTACCATGACTGGAATGCAAGAATCCCAGTAACATACCCTGCTTTGATGCCAACAAATAGTATCTGACCACTCGTAGGTACAAAGAGAGCCTAAATTCCTTTGAACTACTTTGGACAATAGAAAAACGGTGAGCCGAATAATTTTATCATCCCTATGTTTATGTGAATCTACGATGAAATTTAATGATAGGTATATTTTCTTATTGTCAGAAAAACGCCTAAAAATGTGTCTTTCATTCTACATATGAATAAAAATACAAATCCTAGTAGAAAAACCTAGACAAGAAGATAAAGTGTATATTTATAGTGCAACCACAGTTCTTGAGAATGAACTAAGTATTTCTCCACACAAATAGTTTGCATGATATAGGTATGAAAACAACAACATAATATGTCTTTTCCAGATTTCATAGCAGAGGTATATGTGCAAACTTGAAGAAGTTCAAGACCAATAGTCAAAGGCTCTTTTGGGTTAAGGCTTGAATAGGCTAACACGAACAACAGAAGAAAAAACTCATCACCAGGCGCATCCATGGGTCTCCAATGATTCAGTTAGGTTGGGTTTCTTTTCTCACATGTTGGTTTGCTCTGCTCAGGCTCATTGATGGCCCCAACAAACCTCGCTTCTAATCCCTTTGCTTCCAAAGCCCCTCGAGAAAAGAATATAGGTGATGGTGAATGGATGTAGGTGCATAGAAAGAAAAAAACGTTGTTATCAAAAGTTTTGGGCCTCTCTAATATAGTGAGCCCTATCCTTGAACACCTCAACTTCCACAACCTCATCCTTATGTAGCCTTTTACAACATATGGTTCCAAGCATGTCATATCCCAAGATGCCTAGCCCTGAAATGGGATTTGTTTTTCCCTTGCAATAAAATACAGGGATTGGGTTTTCTTCATCTCTTCCTTGTAAGTCATGACATACTTAGACACTTTGGTTTGAATTGATGGCCTTAGAAGAAGAAAACAAGCAATTCTAAATTATTTTTTCATAGTGGGATTCATTTGGTGCACCTCCGATCCTTGAATATAATGAGGTGGGGATGGAAGATGCATCAATGTTTTTTTATTATCAATATTCAAGGATTAAATGAACTTGGAATAAGATATACCATGCATCAATATATCTTGAATTCCTTTGGTGGGATAGGTGTGTTTTGATTTCAATACATCCATGTTTTAGGATTCATGTTGTGAGTGAGATTCTATTTTATTTGGACAATGCATAAGTGCATTTATTTATTTTTATGTCAAAGGATGGGTGGATACCTTGTTCTCTCCTAAATTTGATTAGTAAATTATTGATCGAGTTGTTCATCCATCTAAATGGTTACTCTAAGGATTTGGTAAATTTGGAAAGCCATCTAATTGGACTATCCAACTTGTATTCCTCAAATAATTTTGGTGAATGGGTATTCCTTTGGAACTAGATATCTAATGGGTAAGTTTAGGGCTTATCTAACACTACAGGTTATAAACCATGTGGATTAGGATATAAAAATATTTATTATGACGATGATGATGAAGATGACGATGATAGTGATGATGATGATGATGGAGATGAAGATGACAATAATGATGACGATGACAATGGATATCTTAGGGAATAGTCAAGACTCCTTATTGCCCTAAGATAATGGGTTTAGTGCTACTATTGGACATCACAAGTATTAATGGTAAATAATTTTGAGTTACAGGTCAAGAGAGTTGAAAATTTCAGCCACGGATCAAAACTGTAGTATATTCCATTAAAATATAACAACAATTTATGTGAAAAACAAGGAAACACAGAACTCCTCAATCGAAATCCAGTAGTTAAGGTATCCGCACGAATGGATCTAACCATAATATGAAAGAAGATTGTAGGGGTTAGGTTAACCCTATACCTGAAAGGAGTCAAGACCTCCAAGCATTAGATGATAAAGATACATAGAGTAGTTCAAATTAAAACCTATTTACACTATGTCAAATACTTTCCCATATGCGCTTAAACAAAAAGGATTACATTATTCACACAAATCAAAATAGTGCAGGTCATGGCGGGGAACTGAGAAATTTCATGGGGTTTCACACAAATGTTTCCCTTGAATCGATTCAAGCTATTTCTTTTGAAATTCAAGGTTTAAGCTGGGAAAATCACACTACCCTGAAAGGATAAAAATCTCACTAGTACAGACTCTAAAAAAGATACAAAAATGACACAGGGTACTGGGAGAAAAAGATTAAAAAAAAATGAGATTAATCATCAATTAAAGAGTTTAATTCAATTTCCAAACCATCGATTACATTTAGCAAGAACTCCAAGGTAAAGTCGAGGAACATATCAGTGCTTTAGGTTAAAGTTTCTTGCAAAATAGAGGAAGATGGTAGGGCTTACCAAAGACATTGTGTCCCATTTTTGTCTCCGTTAGTCTTCTCTACTCCTCACAATATTCTCTCGAAATCCCTTCGGGTATTTTCTCCTCACACCGTCCTCTCCACGACCAACTCTTCCATATCATGGAAAACCCCTACAAAGATAGAAATTCCCAAAATAAATGTGGGTTCTTTGGAAACGCCTCAGGGTCTACTCCTCATGGCACTGTGATCTTGGTATACCAAATAATGTGGGTGCTCTGGAAATACCTCCATGTCTACTCCTCGTGGCACTATGCTCTTCGTATACCATAGAATGTGGGTCATTTGGAAAAACCTCAACTTCTACTCCTCGTGGCAGTGTGCTCTCCATATACCATAGAATGTGAGTGCTCTAGTAAAACCTCAAGCTCTAATCCTTAAGGCATTGTTCTATTCTTCTCTTTGTATGAATGAATGGATGGTATCATTTCCTCAAAATAATGAAATTAGGAAAATATCCTTTTTATATGCCACAAATTCTATCTAAAGGCCTTGTATATCAAAATGGAACCCCACCCATGGCTTACGATCCCTACAAAAGGGTTTAATAAGTCCCTAGTTTTTTGTCTTGAACAATATATTGGTCCAATAATGTGAAATAAGGATTGTATCCTTTTCTTATAGTATATAATACCTATATAAGGTTCATATGGTGGTCATTCCATGGTTTCTTAAAGAAATAGTTACATCTAAATCCCCTGGCTTTTCCCCATAAAGCATGGCTATGACCAAGAGACCTATCCTACACGTCAAACAATGAAATGGTGTCCATGTTACACTTGTATCCAAAATGTTTCCTTTGTAGGGTCTATGTAGTGGTATAAGACCCCATGCAATGCCCATGATTTATAGAGATAATTAGTATGGCTTAAGACCCTAGGTTTTTCCCATAAACCATGGCCAAGAAACTCATACCCATCTCTAGTACGCTAAACCTCAAAAAGGTCCCCATTTATGACTTGAAGGTGAAGGATTCCCTTTGTGGGGAATACATGGATGTGCCTAAAGCATGGCCAATGAACCCTAAATAAATGATGCAATCCTAAATTCCTATTTTTTCTCCTTAGACCATGGTTTTGGCCTTGAGATATATTCACCATGCACAAAACCTTAAAATGGTTTCCATATTCTTTTCTAAGTGGTACACTATATAAGACAATGTGGTGATTTAGGTCCCTTTTCATCGGGCATGAATTATAAAATAAAATAGTTAGGTCATAATTCCAAGTATTATTTTCCCAAAACTATGGTACTCCATAATAACCATCTCTTATGTATCAAACCTTGAAATGGGGATTGTGTACTACTAGTGGGGAAATAATCCCATATATTATTCATATTTTGTGTTTGAGTCCCTACACATGGTGCAAAAGCTTCATCAACTATTTTAGAATAAAATGTCGTCTACATCCAAGGTTCATCATTTAGTTCAAAATGAAATTGTTGCAACCTGTATAAATGGGAGTGTAGCTTTGATCCTTCATGCAATTCTAGTGAGGAATTTCTCACAAATATTATCAATGTTTCCACAACAGAATATGTCTAAATAGAGAATACAAAACATTGGTGGGTCAAAACAAGATGAAAAGAAACACTTATAATTTTAACCTCCCAATCTAAGACCCAACTAACATAATATTAAAGGAAGTTAGTTGATATTATTCAAATTTAACATTATACAAATTATAGATGGTGTGTTGTACTATCATCATCTTCATATTGATCATTATGAGCGTCATCATCATCATCATCATCATCATCACCGTCATCCCCATCCCCATCATCATTGTCATCAACATCATCATCATCGTCATCGTCATCCCCATCATAATTCTCATCATCACTATTCATCATCACAATCGTAAAAAACAATAGGTATAGTTATGGTTTTTTTATGCTTCATAAAACGTTGGCCCCTTTTTCTGATGAGTTATTTAACTCTTATTTTTTTATCCATCTTCAATATATCCATAGTGAAAAAATTCATCATGCATCCCCAATGTCATGGGGAAATGAGATTACACACATTAATCAAAGGAGATTAGTAGAAATTCTTGATGGTTTCACAAGGAAATCACAACCATTCAAATAGGTGAGGGACAAGTGAGGATCCCATCTATTGTATAGGTTTGAATAAATACAATAAGTGGATATATTTTGAAATTGAAATGTTTTAATTTTTAATTTTTAATCATAATCATGTTTTCTTATAATTATGGTTCTCATGTTTCCATGGCACTATCATGGTATTTCATGGAAAACTAAGATACCCTATACTCAATTTACTTTTGATGATACACACATATTGTCGGATATCCAACGGATGCCATAGGATAAACGAATGGAGTCGTCAGATAACCAACAGCCGGCGGATATCTAACAATTCCATGTATCATTTAAAAAAAAATTGATCAAAAATTGTAATTTTAAAGGTGAAATTCGACGACGCAGTTAATTTCGTCGCATTGTGGGTTCAAATTTTGTTGTGAAATATACACATATACAACATTTAACGTGGAAACCCATTCAAGAAAAACCACAAAGGCGCTCTTCATATGGCATGAGAAATATATGCCACATTTCGTCTGTGCACTCAGCTTGCAAACTCTGTTCTATATCTTCTCTACAATCTATACAGACTTCTCTCTCCTCTCATGCTCTCTAGTCTCATGTCTCTGAAGTTTCCTCTCTTTCACCCTACTGTCGATCCACACACATCCTGGATCGTCTCTCTCTTCTCTACAACTCTACAACTCTTCGACTCTACTTCTCTTCTAAGACAAAAATCAGCAAAGACCTAGTGAGAGTACAACTTGCACACAGCTTGGGTTCTCCCTTTTATAGAATCTTACACGTCGTAGTCAACCGAATTCATTCTGTTAGCCAACATGTTTCCATTCCTATTATCATACATTTATTTACAACTACAAGTAGACACTATCGACCCAAAATATAGACATGCTTTATTCCCTAAATCATGCGATATCTTAATTGAATTCTTACCCATGTTTTCTTGGGATGTCCTTTTCAACCGTTGCACATCTTCTTCTATCATTGTTCCTTCCGTCATGGTTTCTCTTGTCGCAGCTTCCCTTCTATTACGAACTCCTCCCATGCGGCTGTTTCTGTCACATATTTCCTTCTACAACTACTTCTTCTGTCATATCTCTTTCTCCCACAACTGATTTCGTCATGCCTTCCCTTCTACAACTACTTCTATCGTAGCTCTTCCTCCATTGCAACTTCCATTGTCGTGCGACCAGACTCTTCATATTTTCGAGCAGAATTATGGTTGAATTTTTCCTATCTCTTATTAGGGCCAACAGGCCCCCAACACTCACCTATCGCTCGTTCCAAGCCACACTAATCTGAAGCTTCTGTCGTGATGACCTTACTTCGAAAATATTGGAATATTTTCACTATCTACTTTGTTTCCCATCGCACATCTTCTTCTGCCTTCTGCAAATTCTCCACAAGGTTGGAACTAATGTGTTTCGACGTTGTAATTCATGCTGACTCTACTAGCTATCACACTTCCTGGTGTACAGGATGAATAATGCTTGTAACTCTTTCTGCCTCTACCTGCAATTCTGTGACTTTTTAAGCCCTCTGTTGTTGTTGAGTTTGCAGTGCTCCGACTTGTTGTTGTAGTTTTTTCATTTTAGCAGCCTTAGCCATTTTCTCTTCTAAGGGAAATTTCTTCATCTCATTCTTCATTTGGTTCACCTCGATCTCAATAGTGCGCAGCTACTCTGTGACTTTCTATAACTCAGCATCATTGATCAACACTTCCCATGTTTGAGAAACTTGTTTGACTGCCTTAGCACATTGTGCCTTTTCCTCTTCTATCTTCTTCGCAACCTTTGTTGTTGCTTTTCTTCTTTCATCCAATGCCTCTGGGTGTACTAGGTCTCACTTTTTCTTCCAACGCTATGACCTTTTGTGGAGATCCTTTGCAATTTCACCAAGTCGAATGACCTTGGATTCTTCAAGTATTTCATCTGTTATTCCTTCGCCCATAGAATTACTACAAGAAAGTGTTACATCTTTGTCAAGCAGGGGCCTGTCCTCCTCCCAGGTTTTGGATTTGTGCTCAATTTATTTGACTATTTTATTCATCTTACTAATAGTCTTATTTGATTATCGAAATTGCTTGATCAATGTGCCTTCTCTGACCTTCATTTCCTCGACTGCGACATTATGGCTTACATAAACTTCATACAACGACATTTGAGAAAAAAAACTATTGTAACATGGCCCAAGTTCTTGGCCATGGTATTCAACTCGATCGTTCCTAAGTCGAGTGCTTCTCCCACTGGTTGAGTCTTTATTGGTGGAATAGCTATCGACACATCAATCGGTCACTCTCCTGACGGCCCAGCTAAGTCATGCGACACTGTCAATTGGGGTCTTTAGTCGACCGCTACTCTGAAGCGAATAATTATTCCCTCACGCAAATAATATTACCAAAAGACTTGGAATATTAAATAAGCCATAATAATATATAAATTGATGATAGCATAGATATGATGATAAATTACAAAGTGAGTGCCATATATATATTAATCTTAAAGGCACTTAGGATACTATCCATGAAAGGATGCGTCATTTTAGAATGGTTTACTAATAACTATTTATTAATTATTAATATGAATATGTATTAATTTTAATAATTAATATTGATATTTAATAGTTATTATTAATTATATAATAGTTATTTAGTGATTATTTATTATATATATTTTTGTTCATTACATTGCCTCTCCCTTAGAATTGCTTTGTCCTCGAAGCACAATTATGGAAGACTTTATCCCTTGTTCTAGTCTGTAATGCTTTCTCATGACATTGTGTGTTGGTAGTTGCAACAGTTGACGAAATAAGACGATACTTTCTTTTAAACATTGTGTGGAAATGTTGTGTCAGTCGTGAATTCATCCATCCGAGATATACCCTTAATAGAATTATTTGTGGATCGATTGTCAAGAGTTGTCGATTTTGTCTTTGCTCTTTGTAGGAATAATACTGGTAATTTTCCTTTTGATTTTTTCGTCTATCATAATGACTCTTGTGATTCGGATCGCGATATGGAACTCGAATACCCTGTGAAGTGTTTACTAGAACTTCAACTTTTGGTGCTTCTAACGATTTTTATAATTGTTTTTCGGAACCATTTTCTGTTGATGCTTGTAGCGATGTGACAATAAGATTGCTCTTTTGAACTTTGACAAGATTTGCATTGCTTCCCTTTTCTGATGTTTGAATTTGAGACTTTGATGACTTCTCTATTGCGTTAGTCATCGTTCCTGCTTTAATTTGATGTTGGTTGTATTGACTTCTGTGATTTGGGTGACGATAAGGTATTCAAGACGTTTGTAGAACCCATGTAGAAACTTTAATTGTTTGTGATTCTTGCGATTTACTAATTGATAATAAATCTAAGGATTTTTTTAACTTCTCATTTTTTAATTTTTTTAATTTTTTTATTTGTTCAATCAAACCTTGATTCTGACTCAAAATTTTTAAGCGATTTTCTTCATTTTTTTGTAATAGTTTCTTATTGAAATCATTTTGGAGATCCACTTCCTTTTGGTGGAATTCCTCTTGGCTTTCCTCTTGTGATCTGTTTTCCCTTTTTAATTTCTTAATCTGTGTGATCAAGTCTTGACTGTGATTCTTCAAACGAGTAATTTCTTCATCCTTACTAGCGACAATTTTTTCAACTTCTTTCTACTTCTTTTGTTCTGACTTCTGATTACCCTGTGAAATCATCTCTGATATATCCTAGAATTCTTCAGATGTTAGAGGTTCTATTTCTGACTTCATTGTAATATCTTGAAATGTGATTCTCTTTCGCTTATAGGAAAATGTCAGAAACTTCTTTTCGGCATTTAAGATGAAAGTCCCCAATGTTTTTATCCAGGGTAAACCCAAAATTATGTCACCGTGAAAGCTCCATAAGGAACTAACAATGAATTTTGATGTGACCATATAATCTCCAACACTCGGTTGTAAGCCACTTATTTCAGTTCGTTTTTTGTCCAAAAAGTCTAGCTCTTCCCTTATATTTGACTCAGGAATCACTAAATGGTTAGCGAATTCAATACTAATATAATTATTTCTTTCAGCAGGTGCGATAGAAATGGTGATATCCTTCCCTGCAAGTGTCCCTTTAATTCTAAATAATATTGCAACATTTTTTTGTAAGGTGATAGGAAAATTTTGCTTCTTTTCAATATTAAAATCCATATTCTTGATTTTTCTTTTAAGTTTAATCAATATCTCCTTCTTTTTTTCCAATATTTTGTAAAAATGTCAGTAGATTGCGTGGTTGGGAGTAATGAGTGTTACCTTCCCCACCTAAGTTCAAATCTCACTTACTTTTTAGTAGCAATTATTATGCACTCTTTTTATATTTTTTTCCCTTAAGTTTTGTAAAATGTGAGTAGATTGGGTGGTTGGGAGGAATGAGTGTTACATTCCCCACCTAAGTTCAAATCTCACTTGCTCTTTACTAGTAATTATTTTGCACTTTTATATTCAAACTCAAACCCACTTTAAGAGACCAGGTGTGGTTTCACTTTTACCCTCTCTCCTTTTTTTTCCTTTTACTTTTATCTTTTCTTTTTCTTAATTTTTTATTTACTTTTTTCTTCTTTTTTTTACGTTTTTCTTTTTCGGTTGGACAATGTCCAATATTTTAGGGAAGCCCTAAAATAAGGCTATAAGCCAAAAATTAGACAAGGTCTGAGAATTAAGGCCAAAGGCCCAGATCAGCCAAACGAGGCTCTAATACCACTTGAAGCGAATAATTATTCCCTCACACAAATAATATTACCAAAAGACTTGGAATATTAAATAAGCCATAATAATATATAAATTGATGATAGCATAGATATGATGATAAATTACAAAGTGAGTGCCATATATATATTAATCGTAAAGGCACTTTGGATACTATCCATGAAAGGATGCATCATTTTAGAATTGTTTACTAATAACTATTGAATAATTATTAATATCAATATGTATTAATATTAATAATTAATATTGATATTTAATAGTTATTATTAATTATATAATAGTTATTTGGTGATTATTTATTATATATATTTTTGTTCATTACATACTCACACTTCTTTTACGGCTTTGAAGAGCGTTTGTAGTAGGTATGTAACAATGCATGTGAGCTTTGTTTGGCACTCATCCATTTTCTTTAGGCTGTGTGTAGTGACTTTTATCATTGCGACCGTCAAAAGGGAGAAATCGTCGCTGGTAAGGCCGACAGTTCCTGTTGTTTTATCAGCCTTCCTTTTCGTATGCCTTGTCTCAGGTTTTTCTGTCTGCTTCCTTTTATCACCCACCACTGGATTTGTTTGACTTGCACTATAATGATTTTGGGGATGGTTGGGAGAATTTTGTGAATCTTGTGTTTTTGGTGGTGGGTCCCCTCACTGTTCTCCATCCTTCTTCGTCATTGTATTGTCTTATCATAGGTATTCTTTTACAGATAATAGGTCATCCGTGATAGGGACACGCCATTATTCCATCCAATATTGGGTAATGGCCTCAACTTCTTCTTTAGATAGCAGGTATTGCATCGCTAAACATTGGCATTGTGGATCTTTCAGCGGTTGCAGCAATATATGATAGGGCCCAATTATAAACTTAAAAACGTATCAAAATCGTTGAAGGGTCTCCTCCATAATTTTTACCTGCTTTCTCACTTGATATCACAGGGCCTCTCCATGCATAAATAATTATACATTATTGTCTATCTGCCTCTCCTTTATATCTTTCTTGAACCAAATATTTTGGTATCAAGCTCTTTGACATTGAACTGGTATATCTGCCCCTTAGTAGTTCGGTGGTTTTGATCATGCGAAAAACGAAATCCTAATGAGTAACCATAAATAATTGAATGTGGTACCTTTTTCCTGTGACTCCTCTGCATCTTCTAACAAATCATTTAGTGGATAGTACGACCAGTTCATTTGAACCCCCTCCACACAAAGTTGAACCACTACAATCGTTCCTGTAGTACATTGGTTCGGTCGCATCTTCTGTACCAACTTGGTAGCTAAAATCTTATCTACAAATTGAAAAGTGTGGTTATTAATGAAGCCTATTAAAAAGCCTTTGGTATCTCTCGACAAATCATACTTATCTTTTAGCTTGTTTGTCATTAGAGTGTCCTAAATTTTTTTTAAAAATGGTGTCTGATCTACGCTTGCAAGTGGAATCCCTGCAATCGTTGTTATCATCTCGACATCGACATAAATTTTTCTTTCAAGACATAGACAGCTGCCATGGAATGGTGCTAGTATTTGTTTGACACATGCATTCACCTTTGTGCATCGATCGAAATGTGGCATATACATCAACGATAGTAAACCTGCTTGGTCCAATCCTATTGCCCATTCCATTCGAGCTAGGTGTTTTTTGTTATCTAGTGTATATTGTACAAGAACCATGTAGTTCTTCATGTCCAATTCTAGAAATTTCCATGTATATTGTACAAGAACCATTCGAGCTAGTTGTTTTTTGTTATCTAGTGTATATTGTACAAGAACCATGTAGTTCTTCATGTCCAATTCTAGAAATTTCCATATGTCGTGATCGAAAAAGGTCAACTTCTTAAGGTTTGGAAGTATGTTCTGTGATACTTGAACTCCTTTCGGCACAATTGGTGCTAATAGTGGGTACCGTGCATTCTTCAGAACTATAAATTTTGGCGCATCATATTGTCTCTATGAAATATATGGTGGCAACATAGTTGTAGACCCTTGTTCTTCCTCCTCCTCTGGTGGTGGTCGTGCTGGTGCTTCCTTCTTTCGGTTTCCATAGTGCTTCCTCGTTGATGAACCAGGTGGGTTTGGTCGTAACCTTACTGCAGGATTGAATGGAACTTGTTCATCTTCTTCTCTAGCCACAACCTATAGTGGAACATATATGTCAGTGTCTTCCATAATGGGTGTGGGTGATGCAGTTGCGACACCAAATTCTACAACTATGCTTGTACTGGAAATCAAAATAACCATGCTATGTGGAAAACTCACTTCAGCTCTTGCACTTGCAGAAAACAATCTCTCTATCGAATGCAGTAGAATAAATTGAAACTTGGGCATGAATGGTGATAACGTCTAGTCGTTCATTCCATCAGTCCTCCACATGAGCGAGAAATTAATGGAAAGGTAGTTGTCCTTTCCGTCACATGGGATGATCGTTCAAATGATTATTAGGAAACTTTTATGCATTCCACCACTCACCTATCGCATCACTGGTAGTTATTGTGTAATAAAGATAGAAGTGACCAAAAAGCACGCTGCCAAAATCTCTCGGGCCTTTACATTAATTACGACAATTTTCATTTCTGGGACTCCATTTTAACTTACGACAACAACACTCTTCCTATGACCGTTATTCAGACTTCGACATTTTCCTTTTATTGTGACATACATATTGTCTTCGCCAACATTTGTTCGCTTGCAATAGAAAAAGAATCTGCGACATTTTTCCTTTCTATGCGACATACTAGTAGTCTGTGACGCTTTTTGTTTCTTCTTACGACAGCTTGTATCCTGCGATCAAATCAAAAATTTTCATAGGGTTTTGTTTTACTTTTTCTTTCATTTCTCTCTTCTTTTCTCTTTTCTATTTCTCTTTACATGTTTTTTCCAAGTCAACCAAGTCATGACTATCATAATAAGGATTTGGCCGACTTCCATTCACCAATACTTGGATAGGTGTTCCATCCAATTTTTGCAATTGCATTGATCCTCCATCAGTGATATGCATTAAAATATACGGTCCTAGCCAGTGTGTTTTTAGCTTGCATGGATGCTTCAAAAGTTTACTATCATACAAAAGAACAAGTCCTCCAACCTGAAATCGCTTATTGTTGATGTGGCGATCATGCCATAATTTATGTCATTCTTTCTCAATGTTTTGATGATATCCTACAACAAAATGATCTTCTTCCAATTATATCAATTGTGATATTATTTATTAACAGAACCAACATCTTTCATCTTTGTGATCGCAGCAATCCTTAGGCTGGGTACAATGTATTCCATCGGCATCACATATTCTTGTCCATACACCAAGCAAAATGGAGTTCAACCTGTCAACTTCTTACAAGTCGTGCGATATGCCCACAGTACTGTGGAAATTTTTGGATCCCTGACATCTCTTTAGACATTACAAATCTTTGTCAATGCATTCTCCAGGATTTTTTTAAATGCTTCGACAACACCATTCACTTGAGGGTGATATAGCGTTGTCTTTCTATGGTGGACCTGGAATTATTCCATTAGTTCCTCAATCAATTGATTAACAAAGCATGTCCCTTGGTCATTTATCAAAATTTTTTGGCATCCAAATATATTCACAACATTTTCAAACAAAAACTTAGTAGCAGTACAATATTTTACTAGTGTTGCTTCGACCCATCTGGTTAGGTAGTCGGTCGTAGTAATTATATATCCTGCACATGTGCGCTTCCCTATTAGATTAATAGGGCCCACAAAATCAATGTCCCATTTGTAAAATTCCTGTAAAGTTATTTGGGGTACTAATGGCATTTCATCTTGTTGCGACAACTTTCCAATTATTTGACAGACATCACAACTGCGACAATATTCTCGGGCATCTGCATGCATGGTGGGACACCACAATCCTGCTTACAATATATTTCGTACTGTAGCTTTTTGCAGCATAATGGCCTCCTGCGAAGTCAGCATGTGCTTCATTTAGTATCATTGGTTACTCATGTTCCAAGACACAACGATGAAGAATCTCATCAGGGCCCATTTTATATAACTGTCCAATGATCAACTAGAAGTCTGCAACTCGCATAACTAACTAATTCTTCTATGGAGTAGTAAATTTAGCTGGTGCATAGTCAGTAATAAAAATTTGTATGATGTCTCTGTAATGATCATCAAACATTGTTATCACAAATAGTTGCACATCAGGGATATTATCATCAAGTTTACCAGGTTCTTCACCACTTTCAATCCTCAATAGATGGTCTGGTCCTGAATTCAATCAACCCAGTTTAACAATGACTTCAAAGTCAAATTCCTAAAAAATGAGAAGCCACCGACAAATCTCCCCCTCCCCCCCAACACTGGATTATTCACTAGGTATTTCAATGTTGAATGATCTGTGTACATTTTTAAATGTCCATCCAACAAATCATGTCTAAATTTTTGCAAAGTGTATACCATAGCTAGTCCTTCTCTTTCCGTCGTGGTATAGGTCTTCTTTGCTTTTGATATTTTTTTGCTAGCGAAGGAAATAGGATGATCAATTGACCCTTTGTTAGGTTGTGCTAGTACCATGCCGAGCGCGACAAATGACGCATCAACATGTACATGAAATTCCTTTTTCCAGTCTAGAAATACAAGTATGGGCGCTGTAACCATCTTTTCCTTTAAAGTGTACAAAATTTCTTAGCAAATGTTCGTCCATTGGAACTTAACATATTTCTTTAATAACTTCTCCATTGGAGCAGTCACCTCCGCATATCCTTTGATAAATTTTTGATAGTATCATGTATGTCCCAATGTTGCTCTCAATTTCTTAACTGTGGTAGGTAGTGGTAGGTCGACGATGATCACAATTTTAGAAGGCTCGACAAAGATTCCATCACACAAACCACATGGCCCAACGTAATTCCAAACGGGGCACAAAAGATACATTTCTGTAGGTTCAGTGAAATTTGATACCAACGACAGCGTTCCAACATCATCCTGAGGCTCTTGATATGATTCTTAATGAGCCCGAATACCATCCAATCATTGAAGTAGACCTCAAGAAATTTATGAATAAAATATTTGAAGTCAACCACTTCTATCCTCAAAAAAATAGCAGGATCATTCTTGAGTCCAAAGGGAATTACCATGTATTGGAAACAACCCCATTATGTTCCAAAGGTTGTCTTGCGTCGGTCTTCCTTTGCGATTATAATCTGATGGTAGCCAGAGAACCCATTAGTGAATGAGTAAATCTCTTGACCCCCGACAATATCTAGTACCTCATCTATAAATGGAGTCGTAAATGGGTCATGTAAAAAGGATCGTTCAATTTTCTTAGGTCAATGCAAATACGCACTTCACTAGTAGTATTTTTATCTTGCACTACTATCGGACTGATCCACTCTGATTCTTCTACAGGTTCTATGATACTTGCATCCAACATTCAGTCCAACTCTACCTTGAATTTTTCTTTATACCATGGATTTAATCGGTATGGTCGTTGCTTAATAGGTTTTGCATTAGGATTTAAAGGTATCTTCATTTCTCCAATGTCTTTGATAATCCCTTTAATATCTGAGAATTTCGTAGGGAACATATCTTGAAACTCATGCAATAGATCCATGATCTTCCCGACAGTCTCATCATCCCAATAATCTCCAATATTGGCAATTTTTGGATTCTCCGAGTAGCCAATGTTGATTTTCTTGACTTTTAGTGGATTCAGAAATGGGTCACTAGAAATACTAAATCCTTCCACTACGCGCGTACCTTTAGACTCATGTATGTTTACGTCGAGTGGGTCATCGTAATCAGGTTCTCTCGTCACATTATAGCACTCCATCTAGTGCTGGATTGTTACGATACGCTAATTGAAGTTTGCCATTGCAACATGGATATCTTCAAATATCTTTGTCTTTATTACTTGTAATGCGACATCAATCGACGGATGATCATCAACAAATTCAAATGTGTGTATGAAGATAGTAGCTAATTCATCATATTCAATAGTCCCTTGTCTCAATTCAACTGATGTATACCAGCTCCTTGGTATCATGTCTAATGTGTGTATCAACTGATGAATTCATTCATGTTGTGGACATTCCTCCCATGTCACATGACAATACTCTATATGTTTGATAGGATTAGTTAATCCTATATATTTTTTACTGGTATAGTTGATCTCTTCTCCCAACCTTATCTCCATCAATCTCTGACATTATGCCCTTTCCAAGATGGATTATTTATGTACGACCCACCATTTGGTGGGTGTAGCTTTCAGTTCCCAGGGTAGACAAGCATTGATGTTCTATGACTTTTTCTTCAAATTCTGTCAGAAAAAATACAAGCTTAGGTAAACCTTCATAAGTAGGTAGATCACTTACCTCGATTCCTACCCGTCGCACAGACCGTTAATTCTTGTGCACTTTCTCATGGAGACTTCATGCATCTTCTACCAATTTTCCAATGCTTCACCAGAGTCTGATGTACATGAACTAATACTCCACCAACTATAGCACTCCATCCAGTGTTGGATTGTTATGTTGCGCTAATTGAAATTTTTCATTGCGACACAGATATCTTCAAATATCTTTGTCTTTATTACTTGCAATGCGGCATCAATCGTCAGATGATCATCAACAAATTCAAATGTGTATGAAGATAGTAGCTAATTCATACCATTCAATAGTCCCTTGTCTCAATTCAACTGATGTATACCAACTCCTTGGTATCATGTCTAATGTGTGAATCAACTGATGAGTTCATTCATGTTGTGGACATTCCTCCCATGTCACATGACAATACTCTATATGTTCGATAGGATTAGTTAATCCTGTATATTTTTACCAATATAGCTGATCTCTTATCCCAATCTTATCTCCATCAATCTCTGGCATTGTGGCCATTCCAAGATGGATTCTTTATGTGCGACCCACCATTTGGTGGGTGTAGCTTTCAGTGCAAATTCCAGGGCGAACAAGTGTTGATGTTCTGCGAATTTTTCTTCAAATTCTGTCAAAAAAGATACAAGGTTAGGTAAACCTTCATAGGTAGGTAGATCACTTACCTCGATTCCTACCTGTCGCATAGACCGTTAATTCTTGTGCACTTTCTCATGGATACTTCATGCATCTTTTGTCAATTTTCCAATGCTTAACCAGAATCTGATGTACAGGAACTAACTACACCAACTAAGCTTTCCATAGGCTAGTAGATTTACATAATCATCCCCTCTAGATGTGATGTTATAAGTATGATCAAGATAGCCGCCTTGTCCTTCACTATTTACAAGCTTGATGTATATTTGACCTTCTAGTGGATCAATTGGTGCGACCACCCTTAGCTCTGAATCTTCAAATGTTAATAATATTTTCTCAAAATCGATGATGGTTTGATTATCGATCGCCTAGCCGATCCTCAAAACTGTAGGATATAGGTTTGTGTCATCGATAATGTCGATTACTTCAAAGTAAGCATACGATCTCAGGCCTTCTACCTCGATAGGAACTTGATTCCGTCAATCGATAGTTAGGAATTTCGACTGATTTGCTAATTTGAGCTAAATAGGAGACCACTCCAGTTGCAATTTCCCCATGCTTTCCCATGTTTATCTTGTCAAAATAGTGACATCAGATCCCAAGTCTAGTATAATATAGTCCATATCATAATCTCCTCTCTATGTTGTCATTCTTAACTCACGACCGATCTTTAATCGCTTTCCTGCACAGTTAATTATTGTGTCTGGTTGCAACTCTTTTTGAGGTTCTTCTATTAGAGTTGTCAATTATGTGATAGTATCTTTATCTTGTATTAGCCATAAGCAACTTTTAAAATTTTCTTTGAGCTTACTAACCTTTCTCGTCGGTTTCTTTCGGAATAATTGATCAAACCTTTCAAGCATCTCCATTATTGGTCTTATTGGTAATGTAGTAGTAGATATCGATGCTTGATTCTTGTCTACGAATTATGGTCGTGCGTCCAAGAATGCTTCCTTTTCATTTTGGACATCGAATGACACTTTCTTTGGGGTTGTTGGTCACACCTGCGGTTTTTCATGTTGTGCATATTGGTATACTCTAGTCGCAACACCTCCCCTTGCTACGACAACAATATTTGGTTCCCTCGGCTCATCAAAGATATTTTGAACATTCTAGTTGGGGTTCAAACTTGGATTCTGTAGAGGATTTGGATTTTTCACATTTCTATCCTACCACTTTGCAATCAACTGCAGACACTGTTCGATAGTATGATCAAAATATTTGCAATACAAACATGTATTTGTAGGACCCATATAGTCCCTGGAAAAATTTCATGGTTTCCCACAATTATAACATATGATTGGGCCTCTTCCACGACCAAATTCTCCTTGTCCTCGACCTCAAAAATTTCCACCCCCCCTGGGTTGAGGGTATTGTTGCTGCGGGTATTGATTCTGTGGATATTGGGGCTAAGGATACTGAGCTTGATCCCACTCAGCTTGCATCTGCTCTTCATTCTTCATTAAATAGGTGTCGATCGTTTTCTCTTGTAGCATCTAAAATTCTCTGTAGTCCTTCTTATCATGGCCTACAAATTTAAAAAAATTACAATATAAACTAGCTAGTGCACTTACAATATTATGTAAGTACAAACACTCTTCCGACTGATGGCCTCTAGTATGGCATATTCTACACCAAGGAATCCGTTGTGTATTCATCGGATTCGACGCTCCTGATGCGACATAGTTCATGAACGTTGAACAATTGTCCTTTTGGTGTCCTTTAGTTCTACATTTGATACACCAGATTTCTTCTTGTACTTCCTTCCTTTTTTTAATGTCCTAGAGTTGCAACATAAGGTTGGCTAGTTGTGACTCAATTTGCATCATTCCTGCACCCGTCTCTCCTACTGGTGAAGATTCGAGCTTCATGGCCAACTCCAACGCTTCAGTTTGCGACACAATTTTTTGTTGCATTAAGGGAATCTGGATGTGAGGTAACAACGTTGCAATGAATTTCGAGTAGTCACCATTGTGAATCAGCTAGGGTTTTGGTCCTACGTGTGCCCGGCCTTGGTCGTAGGCTCCCATGGATTCCCCTCTAGATCCTGATCCTGAGGTTTTTGATGAGCGTTTCCAAAGAACCTTGGCCTCCTCTGTGTCCTTGCCATCCAGCGGTACTGCCTCCTCTCATTTTGTAAAGAGATCTAAAGTACTGAACGTCAAGCTCTCCTCTTCGGCCTCAAATAGGAAGGCTATTACATTACCAGAAAAAGGGTTGATAGGTTTATTCACAGGGTTGTGGCCCTCTCCCAGATCTGTTGAAGTATGGCTCAATAACAACTAGAGAGCGCTCACCCAAGGGGAAGTTCAACAAATTTTCTACGGCAAGGGTTAATTTTTTTGAAAAAAAAGAGGATCGAGATCTTATCTTCAGAAATGGGCCATATTTTATGGGATCGAGAGGGATGTATCTTAACAAATGGGATCTCTCCTTCGACCTTGAAAAATACATCCCTAAGGCAGTACCGGTTTGGGTGAAGCTACCCCATCTCCCTTTACACTATTGGAAGGATGAGGATTTCCGCGCAGTAGGGAATACCCTTGGGAAATACATAGACAAATCAGAACCAAAATCCCCCATGTTCTCATGTTCAAGGATTTGTGCTTAAGTCGACCTGGAGAAATGACTTCCTGAATCCATCAACTCGTCAATAGACGGGTGGAACCACTTGCAGATAGTGGATTATGAGTAGATACCTTTTAAATGTACGTATTTCCATGAGTATGTGAATTTTGCCAAGTTTTTCCCCAAAAAACCAGAAAAATCCAATCCTGAGGAGAGTCCTGAAAAAGGATGGGTTGCAGCAGGAAAAAGAAAGGGAGCACGAGCAGCCCCAATGCAATCACAAACACTCTGGCAAAGAATGCAATCAGAAATAAGTTTCAAGTGCTAGCTGATGAGGAAAAAGAAGAAGGGGAATTCGTTGTGGGGGAAGAGACAAATGCTTTACAGGAGGAGGAAGCCCCAATTGAATCACCTCCTCTTGATTTGGACGAGCAGTTGGTTAAGAGTCCTCTGGCTCAAACTCGGTCAGAAGCAAGACCTAAATCCTCTACTAACCATGGAGATACTTGCACTCGGTCTAAGACAAGGGCAACATCGGAAGAAGTCTCTGAAAACTCCAATGAAGAACTAGAGCCGCAATCAAAAAAAGGAAGGAGATCCAATAAAACACTCAGAGAACAGGAAGCAGCAAGGGAAAGAGTAGAAGCAAAATAGTCCAACCTAGATTTTTTGGTAAGAAACCCTCTGGCTAATAAATATCTTCTTACCCCAGAAGAAGAAAAAAACGAAAAGGAGAGGGCGCTTCACCAGCATGGAAAACAATGAAGCTGGTTTCTTGGAATTGTCAAGGACTTGGAGGAAATCATAAAATAGAATTTATTAAAAGAATAAAATCCATGGAAACCAACTCCATCCTCCTCATCCAAGAGACAAAAAAGACTGCTGAAGATAGTCTTACATCATTAAAAAAAAATTGGCCAAAAGGTGAAGGGAGAGTTGTTAGCGCTACAAGGGCTTCAGGAGGCATCCTCACTTGGTGGGAAAAGGACAAATTTGCAATGTGCACAACAATAGAAAATAAGAATTGTCTCTTTGTGGAGCTCGAAGATAAGGAAAACAAGGAAAATCTCTGGGTGGGGAACATTTATGGCCCTATCATTCAGGCTCAGAAAGAACCTTTTTGGAACTCCCTAGAATTCCAATGTATAGGGAAAAAACATCAACCCTGTATAATAGCGGGAGACTTCAATGTTACCATATCAGCTGAAGAGCGCAGGGGAGGCACCAAAATCAAAGATCCCTTTGGTGAGAGGTTAGAGGACCTGATCTCCATTTGGGGTCTGTCAGATATCAAGCCAAACAACGGTAACTACACTTGGAATAACAAAAGGAGAGGACCTGGACACATAGCAGCTATACTTGAAAGGGTGTTAGTCAGCCCTCACCTGCTAAAGAACCTGGATATTCCTGAATCAAAGCTGCTCTGCTCGATTGTCTCGGATCATAAACTAATTTGCTTCTTTCTATCATATGTGGGGAAGTCGGGACCTCTCCCGTTTCGCTTTAATCATCTCTGGTTGGAGTCGGAGGGTGTCATGGACATCATCTACAACGCCTGGAGTTGTTTTATTCCAGGATCTCCGGCCTACATATGGGAGCAAAAGTTAAAGCGAGTTAAAATCTCCCTCAAGCAATGGGTTACAAAGCATTACCAGGAGCCCAAGATCAAAAACCTAGAACTTGTCAAACCGAAGGAAACTTTGCAAGGAAGCATGGAGAAAAGAGAAGTAACTAAGGAATTAATGATCTAGGAAATAGAGCTTGAAAAATTTTTGCAAACCACTCTCAGGAAGGAGGAGGAAATCTTGAGGTTGTGGTCTAGGAATATTTGGCTAACCAACGGAGATCAGAATACCAATTTTTTTCAAAATCAGTGCAATGAGAGGCAACGTAGGAACACTATAAGGGAGCTCAAAAAGGAGGATGGAACTGCTATCATAGATTAGTTCAAGATCATCAATGAGGTAAGGAGTTTTTTTTTAAATCTGTATAATAATGAAGAGGAAGTCTCCCAAGAGGACATGACTGAAATGATCAAAGACATTCCCCATCTTGTGAAGCCTAAGGAATTAGAAGTCATAGAAGCCCCCATTTCTGAAGAGGATATTCTCAAGGCCATCTGATCCCTTCATCCGAACAAATCCCCTAGGCCAGATGGCTTCCCAATCCGCTTCTATAGAATGTGCTGGAATTTCATAAAAAAGATTTGGTCTGCCTCATTTCTTGGATGTCCAAAGGAAGGATGGGAGGGGCAACCAACTCCACCTTCTTGGCCTTAATCCTTTAAGAGCCCAACCCCACTGCTATAAAATGTTTCAGGCCTATATCCCTCTGCAATGCTTCATACAAGATATTCTCCAAATTCCTATCTCTCAAGCTAAAAACTATTATCCCCTCCATAATCTCTCCAAATCAGGGAGGCTTTATATTCAGTCGTCACATAAGTGATAACATCCTGCTAATTCAAGAAGCAATACACTCCAATATGAAAAATAAGGAGTCTGGAATGGCTATCAAACTTGATTTAGCCAACACCTTTGACAGATTAAGACATGATTTCATCTTCCTGGTTTTGGAAAAGTTTGGATTCCCTCCTATCTTTGTCAAGCAAATTCAAGCCTGCATAAGCTCCCCATGGATAGCTCCTCTAATTAACGGAAGGCCCTCTGATTTCTTCAAAGCCAAAAGAGGGATCAAACAAGGTTTCCCACTATCCCCGTTTCTTTATATTTTAGTGGCAGATTCAATGAGCAGAAGACTCAATAGACTGCGTGAGGAGGGAATGATACCAGGATTATCGTTCAATGCAGGGATCCATCCCATTAATCATGCGCTCTTCGTCGATGACTCCATCTTGCTGGGGAGAGAATCCACCCGAATTTCTAGGAGATTCCAACAATCTCTCAACCTTTTCCTTATCTCCTCGGGCAGCAAGGTGAATCTGGATAAATGCCAAATTTACGGGTGGCACAGTAATATCATCACTCTCAGATATATCTCCCAAATTCTCAACATTAAAGTCAATTACGATTGGACACACTTCAACTACCTGGGTATACCAGTCACTAAAAAATCTTTCTCTTCGGCCATGTGGAGACTGGTAATACAAAAAATAAAAAATAAAATTCTTTTTTTGGGCACGCGTTGGCTCAATATTGCAGGGAAAATCACCCTCATCTAGTCAATTTTGTCCTCCTACCCCATTTATATCAGCTCAATGATTCTTTCCCCCAAGTTGATCATGAAAAGTATAAGTATGGAATTAAGAAAGTTTCTCTGGAAGGGAGGCAAAAATCAAAACAAAAAATTCCATCTCGTTAAATGGGATGTGGTTAAGGCCCCAAAGCTAAATGGGGGATTGGGCATTAGAGATCCGGAGCAGATGAATAAAGCGCTTGGAGCTAAACTGGTATGGAGAATGGTTTTAGGCCGTAGGGATTGGTGGAAAGAAGTCATTAGAAAAAATATATATAAGGAAGCCGCGATCCTCAATTCTTTGTCACACTTGGGATGGGCAAGGCACATCAATATGGCAGCTCTGTAAATATTCTCTGAAATTGAGTCAAACCAACTTCTATTGGATTCATGGTAATGGTAAGAAGATCAAGGTTTGGGGTGATAGAGTTCTTGGTAACCCTCCTATATCTACTCTCCATCACATGGAGGACCTCTCCAATTGGGCAATTGATAATGGTATAGTAACACTTTATGATCTTTCCACCTGGGATCAAAAGGGAAAATGGACTGGATGGAAATTGCTGCAAAATCCCGATCATTTAAGATATTTTGTTGATCTCCTACTTCCCCTACTCCATGGTATGGCCCCCATCAGTAAAATCTCAAGATACTCCATTGGGTGGGGTAAAAATGGCACTTATATTGTCAAAGAAGGGTACAAACTGCTGCAGTCAAATATAGTCATCGCTTCAGCAAACCTCTGGAAAAAGGTTTGGAACCCAGATTGCATTCCAAATGTCAACTGTTTTATATGGCTGTTAATGGATAATAAACTTCTTGCTGCAGATAATCTTAGCAAAAGAGGTGTAGAAGGCCCCTCCAGATGCGCCCTGTGTAATGCATATTCTGAAACAACCACACACCTCTTTCTCCAATGCAAAGTAGTTCTTCAAGTTAGGAGGGCCATTTTGCATAAGGTATGTGTCCTTTTCAATCCCCCAGACTCCCTCGGACAGCTATTTATAGTATGGAACAAACTATACCCAGGAACTCTCAGGGAAAATCCCATCTTAAAGAGGCTATGGAATGCCATTCGTAAGAATGTATGTTGGCAGATTTGGTTGGCAAGGAATAGATCAATCTTCAAAGGAGAGAAGGTTGTCATATACCAGATAGCTACAAAGATAATTGGAATGACGACAAAAAAATTAGCATATAGATGATTGGTATTCCCAAATGTAGAGGACATCCCAGTTCATGCGTCCAAGTGGTGCAGCTCCTTCTTACATAGAAGTTCCCCTCAGTCTAGAAACTACAACTGCAGACATCCCTGGGAGATAAGGAAAAACTATGATGATCTCTTGTGTTGGATTAACGAGTAGAACTCCTTCTCTTTATTCTTTATTCCTTTGATGGTGCCTCAAAAGGTGATCTAGGGAAGGCAGGTACGGGGGGGTGTATTTTGAACCCAAGAGGCCAAACAATCAAATCTGTTTCCTGGGGATTGGGGAGCAAGACTAATAATGAGGCTGAGTGCTTGGATCTCCTCCAAGGATTGGAAATGATAGACGCAAAAACCATCACAAGGCTGATTATCTTTGGGGATTCTTGCTAAGTGATTTTCAAAATGAAAACATGATATCCTTCGGGATCCATAAAATGCAAAAGGTTGCACAGCAGGATTTCTCAGCTCAATCTTCCTGAGAGCATAGACTACTATCATATACTTAGATCAAACAATGATAAAGCAGATTCAATGGCAAACAAGGGGGGCTCCCTCTCACAAGGGTCCATATTTTTAAATTTAATTAGGCAAGCTTCAAACATATTCCCTAAGATTCAAAATGGGCATCCATTTAGCACACGAGGACATGGCATTGGCCACCATTCGAAATACATGCAGAAAGCTTATGATGCTCAGCGATCTCAGGTAGACCATGCAGATCCTTGTATTCTCAAAATAGATTCAAAAGTTTTATGTCTCTTTTATGACCCCTTAGCAAGCCCAACAGATCGTTGTTGGTCGCGTGGGATTTTTTATTCATTCCTAAAATATATGCTCCCTCTTCTCAATATCATTCTGATTCAAAGTGCAATGGTTCTGAATCGGGATAATCCTCTCAATTGTTGACATACACCACTGTCTAAACAGGATTGGGAGAGCTCTGTCGAAGAGGAAAAGAAACTGCAGGAGCTGAATTTTCTTGGAGAGTTCAAGTTTAAGTCTGGTGTTCATGCACAGAATTTTCGTAATAGTCTGGTGTTAATGACATAGTGGGATCTTGGTCATTCTGAAAATACAAGGGAACTCAATCAGCAGAATGAAGGAAGTAGGGATCATAATCTAATTGGGGATGGTAATAAGCGAGGAAATAAGGACCCGATATGGAGGAATTTTGGAGGAGTACTTGATCGAATACAGATGATTCAAGGAAATCATGTCCAAGACAAATCAACACATGTAGTTCAGAGAATATATAAGAGCTTACACTAAACCAAAACCGACTTTGGTCATGTTTTTTCTGCATAGTTCTCAATCAGCAATTTATCAGAGTTTACACTAATTCTATAAATATAAAGAACAAGAACTATTTCAGTAGCTCTAGAAGGCCTTTCCTTTTTCCATTATTTATTTCAGTTCCGTCTTTTCAGCTAGAACGTTTCTTATGTTAATCATTGTTATGAATGGTTGTGCACAACCCACTTAATATACGTCCTTCATAGTTTTTGTTAAAAAAAAATGTTGCAATGAACCACTCTTTGTGTTGTACATCCGACATATTAAAGCTTACTTTATCCATCATTGTCTTAAATATTTGGTCGAAGTTCCACACAAACTCCATAGACAATTGCTTAATCTCTTTAATCTCTATAATACATTGATATTCAAATTTTGGATTTATGAATTCATCTATTAGTTCCGCTCGAATTTGGTCGAGTGTTTTCTATGTGAATCCTGTCGGAACCACAGATAAATTCATATATTAGTCCAGCACATGACCCCTCAAAGTTGTGATCATATGTGCCTTGTTTATTGCTTCATCTTGGACCTATCATACGGTCCATACCGCTTCACATAAAAACCAATGTTGCTCTAGGTCTTCTAACCCATTTACGTTGAATATCGACAACTTAATATCATTCCCAACCATTATATTGGTCCTTGGTACTACTAGATAAAAAGTTTGGCTAAAAGGACTCCCTTATCCACTATTCCCACAGTTAGTATTACTTGTATTGACAAACCCACTAGGAGATGAGTTTCTAGACCTTACCCCCGGAGACGTACACGGATTCGTAGGTGTGTCGTATTCGTATTCTGGATCTGGAGCTTCTTCTTCTTCTTCTTCCCTTTCAGGGATAGGCCGATATTCCTATTCCTTGTTGCAAGAATCTCCATCAAAGTGTGACGTCAACTCGTAGTCTTCTCATCTGGTCATACTTCAACTTCCTCTTCTTGTCACAGTTCTTCTTCTTTCCCCCAACTGAAATATCCTTCCACTTCTTAGACATCCACCCTCTAGTGCATTTCTGCTATCACCGGGGAGCATCTCATCTTACTTTGCTCCATTTTTCTTCCACTTCTTCTATGACATAACCCAAATATTTATACACTATTCTTTACTCGTCAGATTCCATTCTCAGGATCGCTTTCTCGCATACAAGCATTTTGATCCAAATTTTCAAAGATGTCAAATACCTTCCTCTAGGTCCTTGGAAATATTCCCTTTCTACTTCACTATATGACCTTATAGTGTCGACGACGATTTCTGTGATATAGCCGCACAAATACTATCAACCCAGAAATCAACAGCTCTAGATATGGGGTTGCTAGTTCTTTTTAGTTGTTGAATCAGTTGAGGACTCCATTCTGTCAATTCTCTTTCTTGGAATTTTTCTTGTTTGGTTGTTAGATTCAACAACCACTCATACAACAAAATAGGAAAGTCACAAAAGAAAATTTCATGAATATATGTATAGAGATATCACTCCAACCAATTTATCAGATTCAACGGTGATCCTTCACTTTCTTCTCGTGCAAACTCTACTTCTTTAAAATCCACCCACTCTTGAATTTTTTGGCTTCGTCGGATGCCAAAATAAATCCCTCACAAAATAATTCATGGTCGCAGATAATAAAAAATAAAAATAAAAAAAAAACCATTTGTTGGTGTTTCTCCCTTCGACCCAAGTTCAGACCCTTGTTTGTCCATCAACAAAGCCCTCGGATATCGTCTTGACATAGCAAGGCTCAACCGGCAGCACCTGCGACAAAGATACAATCTCACCCGAGATATCTCTTATGGGTAACTGCCAAAACCCGATTTCTGCAGTTGTGTGGGGATTTCCTCTTCCTTGGAACCTTACTAGCTTGCTCGATCGAAGCCGGTGGTTATATTACTTCTCTTATTGCATGCATTGAAGATATGACTATACTTGTCCATCGACATCGATTATAACAGTTAATATAATTTCTTATCAGCGATTCCAACTGACAATAGTGTGACATATGCATGTAAGGACTCATTCATAAGAAAATACACATACATTCATTCACAACATCCATTCACTTGACATAAGCAATTTCATCAAATATACACATAGACAACATTTAACGTGCAAACCCATCTGGGAAAAACCACAAAGGTGCTCTTCATCTGGCATGAGAAATATATGGCACATTTCATCTACACACTCAGCTTGCAGAAACTATTCTATATATTCTCTACAATCTATAGACGTCTCTCTCCTCTCATGCTCTCTAGTCTCAAGTCTCTAAAGTTTCCTCTCCTTCACCCTACTGTCGATCCGCACACAGCCTTGATTGACTCTCTCTTCTCTATAACTCTTCGACTCTACTTCTCTTCTAAGACAAAAACCAGCAAAGACCTAGCGAGAACACAACCCACACATAGCTTGGGTTCTCCCTTTTATAGACTCTTACACGTCCTAGTCAACCAAGTTCATTATGTTAGTCAACAGGCTGTCATTCCTATTCTCGTACATTTAGTTACAACTGTCAGCAGGCATTATCAACACAAAATACAAAGATGCCTTATTCCCTAAAGCATGCGTTATCCTAACTGAATTCTTACCCACATTTTTTCAGGTTTTCCTTTTCAACCGTGGCACGTCTTCTTCTATCGTGATTCCTTCTATCACGGTTGATCTCATCACAACTTCCTTTCTACAACTACTTCTTATGTCGTAGCTCTTCCTCTATCGCAACTTCCTCTGTTGCGCGACCAAACTCTTCATATTTTCGATCTGAATTCTGGTTGAATTCTACCTATCTTTTCCTAGGGCCAACATTGTTGAAATTGCAATTTCGGTTGCTAGAATTGTAGTAACCCAAAACTGTGATTTCAACCATTTCGATTGGATTTTCACTGGAAAAACCACCGAAATCCTAGTGCAAATCATCTAGAGTTGAGCTTACTCTGTTGAAAATGCCATAGACTAGTGCATCACCAATTTTTGATTTTCAATTTACTAATTGATATCAAATGTGAATCTCAATGCTTAAACCAAGTTTAGTTATCAAAACATGGTAATTAAACCATAAAAGTTACTACAACCCACATTTTGTTCTATTTTCCAATGTTGTATTATATAAGCGAGATTTTAAAGCTACAAACATTTTGATCGCAGTGCAACTTCCATTGTTTGTTAGTTTTCCATTGAAATGAGTAATTAAAAATGTTGTTATTAAAATACATTATTCTAAACACGTCTACATTGGTATAATTAATATATTATAAATAGATTTGGTGTTTGCCAACTATGAAAAGTAACACATGTTTTCGTGTGTTTGCCAACTATTTGTTTCGTAAAGGGTTATCGATTTCTCTTGTATTAATATATATTAATGAGGGTTTGTGTTCTCCCAAGAATGACACGTAACATTGTTTTTTCATGTGCTTGCCAACTGTTTGTGGGAACAATCATAGATTCAGTCAACAACTCTCCTTGTGGACACCAACTAGACACCAACTGTCATCCGTCTAGACACTTGGTATTACCACTACTTTTCTGAAACCAATTTCGGGACAAGTAAAATTGAATGCTAAGGAAATCGCCATCCTAATATGAAAATAGGTAATATGAAAACTTAATGCTAAGCCATGCTTGCAACAACGCCAAAAACTTACTGCTAAGCCATGCTTGCAATGGCACCAATGGATGTACATCTATAGTCAATTTGACATCAATTTGACATGCTTTTTTGCTTGGAAACAGTTGCAGATGGAAGCATTCAAGCCTGGAGTTTTCAATTCTGAGCAGAATGATATTATAAGATATGGATTTCATAAACTTTTTGACATTGTTTATGGAATAAAAAATTTAGTTGTTTTTAACAAACAAAATAAAAATAAAGTAATTGTCATTATGATGGGGTTAATCAGGATGTATGGTATGGAAAAAATATCTTAATACGGATCCATAGTCCTTTAGATATTTCTGTCATAATCCATAGTAGAAACTAGTTCTCTAAGATTGATGCCAAAACATTTTAGCAAAAATAACTATAGGGTCGCAAAGAGGGTATAGATCTTGTTTGGTATATTTTCCATCCCTTTTTTAATCACCACCTCCTACAAAACAAACCTCTATTTTTAGCAGAGCCCTTCATGTCATAAGCTGCAGCAGACATTGGTTCTCTGAGATTGATGCCAAAATTTAGCAAAAAAAAATCTACGGTCCCAAAGAGAGTATAGATCTTATCTGGCATTTTAATATTGTCCATCCCATTCTTCTAGTCACCAACTTCTGCCAAAACAAATGCTCCATTCTTTGTATATTTGTGCATAAAATGCTGGTTGGGGTGTCTTTCATTAAAGTCCCTGCTATAACTTTCATCCTGGGGAACAACGCACTCAAATAGGTAGATGTAGGAGTAGCCTCTATTCCTTCCATTAGATTGCAAAAAGTGTCTGCTATCTTATAATCTATGGATGTTAGAAAACACGATGACATAAAAATAGCATAAAACAAGATGCATAAATAAAACACATAAACACAATACAAGAGAGACACCAATATAACATGATTCACCCAAGATAGGCTACATCCACACAAAAATCACCAGTCATTTCTATTAAACCATCCAACAAAATGAAGAGATATAACATGTAGCACATTTCCTGCAAGTTCCTCTTTGCTATCTCTCATAGTCTCGTCTTTCACAATACAACTATACACGACGGTAATACAATTCCTCATACAAAAGAGGTTTTGCTTCTAGGGATAAAATCCCTAACGCAATTTCTACCGTTAGATTTGATATCTAATGAACCACTCAGATTGACTACAAGATTACAACATCTTACAAGACAATTTTCGCCACATTTCAATGGCTAAAAAATAGACAAAAACTGACCCAATTTTTTTCCTTGGGGGCTCCTGCCCTCGAATCCCCGCGAACCCTAAAGCTAGGGGGTGGTACACCCCCCGGGCCTCCCTATAGCATAGAAAGGAATTCGAACATGGCTGAAACAATAATCAGGCTCCATAACCAACAATGGATTCTTCAAAATATTTAATCTTATATTTGGTAGAAGATGGCTCAATACATAGTCCACAACACAAGCCCAACGCTAACGCTAGAAGTCATTCTCAAATATACTAAAGTCTTCAGTGAAAGAGAGATTTCCACAACACAAGCCCAACGGTAACGCTAGAAGTCATTTTCAACTATATTGAAGTCTTCAGTGAAAGAGAGATTACAAATCTGTTGACTGAATTGATTTTAGTTTCTCAACGTCTAGGCATTAAATCAATGAAAAACTTGGAGAAAGAGCAAAATTAGAAGGTATTATGGCAAAGATTTAATCTTGTTTGTCTATATTGCCACTACACAACAGAAAATAAGAAGTTGTTTTCTGGTATCAAAGGATATGTATACTTGTTAAGAATGGCTTATGAGCAACTATTTAATCTATTGTTTAAAATATTGGAAGTACCAGAGAGTCTTCTCATGCATTCTTGTGAAGGTCGGCTTGGAATTTTTCACTGTTGGCATTGGTGAAATGCATGACGCCATAGTTGATGACATCGAAGATAACACCACACATCAATGAAACAAAGGTACAAAAGAATTGCTTTCAATCCTTGAAATATCTCACTATCCCTATCCATGTCGCACTTGACATCAAGACCCTTTTCAAGAGAAGACCCTACTCTTCGATCTCTTACTTGTGCTTCCTATTTATGTCTTTGCTAGTTTTGTTTGATACACCAAAATCCCTCTTATGTTCTTGAGATTTGGTTCGAAGTAAATGGTGATATTATTAAACTTTGCTAATGCCAAACCTGATTTACATTTTGAATGCAGAAAATGAACCATCATTGTAACCATATTAGTTTTGGAAATAGTAAATTACAGAACATGAGTTGTTGCTCAAACAATGACAAAATAAATTGCTCAGAAAAGTCAAAGATGTAGAGAACAGTTGCTTCAAAAAATCAGAAGATGTACATGCAAATTGTTGTTTGGAATATCTCATGTGTTAATCCCCAAACATATGTAATTTGTAGTTGTTTCTTATTGTGGCACATGGTGCCGGAAAAAGGGTCTTTGAGGACCTAGATACATTTTTTTTTTTTAAATAATTAATTAATGAAAACAACTGACACATCGGGGACCACTAAAAGAGTATGGGAGGCGTAGATCCACAATGTGAGGGGGAATGGGGACATTCCTAGCACTTTAGAACTTGTTTGGTTGATATTGGTTCATATTTATTCCTTGGTGTTTGGGTGGGTGCCACTTGTTTATTGAGCCCCTTTGGTGGTTTTGTAACTCCTTTGTGGAGGTTTCACTTGGTTTGTAACTCCCATTTACACAAGTGTTCCCTCAGTGGCTATTTTTAGCCTTAACACCTCAAAAGTTGTGTAAATACTTATGTAACTCCTTGTGTAAATACTTGTGTAACTCTTGTTTAAATCCTTGTGTAACCCCCCTTTGCAATTTTGGAAAGATGTCTTGGCTTGTGTGACACCTCACCTCACTAATTTTGATTCCTCTTCACCGATGAGGTGTCCACACATGAATTTGATTGGGGTGGAGTGGCTTGGAGTCACTCTCCTTGAAATTCAAATTTCTTGGGTTGGAATAGAGTTAACATCTTGTGGTTGAATTACCCTCCTTGGATTGGCTCAAG
Source organism: Pseudotsuga menziesii (assembly GCA_001517045.1). Taxonomy (NCBI): domain Eukaryota; kingdom Viridiplantae; phylum Streptophyta; class Pinopsida; order Pinales; family Pinaceae; genus Pseudotsuga; species Pseudotsuga menziesii. Next base: position 1,163,228 of record LPNX011129804.1, on the reverse strand, counting down.
TTGGCTTACCTTGTTTTGGTTGACCCCATTGAGTTAGGATTCCTTCTTTGGTCTATAAATCCATGTTTCATATCCTTGGTTTGGGGGTTTATTTTTCATGGTTCTTTTGGATGGTTTTTCATACCTTTGATGTTCCTATGTTTCCACTACTTGGATTTGTCCTAGACCTGCACATAAATCCTGATGGTGAATGGAAATATCTCGATGGCCTAGGGGGTCTAGATTACCATTGCAACTGGTAGTGGGGTGAAAGAGGAAGTATGTGGTGAGGAATAGAGTTTTGGATTGTCAAGATGATACTTGAGTTATTATTCAGTTCACCTCTATTATGGATTTGTGGCCTCAGCTCGGGGGTGGCCTGTCAAAGTGAGATCTGGCTTGGCAGTAACAAAGGCTGGGTGGAATGTGGTATGGATGATGCCAGTTGCGCATTGAAAATATAAGTGATTTAACTCATTTTTATTTAATTTAATCTGCTGTGATCTTATTTATTTATGGATGCACATGAAATGTTTGATGAAACGTATAGTTATTTGTGTAAGAAATTTCTCATAGAATTCAATCTATTTATGCAAGTAAATTTTGTGAAGGAATTGGAAATTAGTTTTGGGGATTTTGTGCACAAATTATTTGAGGAAATAATTATTTGGTGCCTCTGCTACAGAAATGGATATTTCTGCCCCTCTTCATTATATATTTTGTATTTTGATGGTACAATGTCCTCGGAGTGGTTTAAGACACTTCCCTTTGATGCTTCTACCTTTATTTCGAAAACTAGTTCTTCGATCGGACAGTTTGGAATAGTTTGGAGAATTATCACATGAATTGTTTGTAAAAATGCATGAGTGTTACTTTTATTCTTATGTCTGATAAATAATATTGAAAGGTGTGTGAGAATGTGAGGAGAAATCTTCTTGGTAGTTTTGGGGAAATGTCTATTGAAATTCTAGATCAATTTCCAATTTCTAGCTCCTTCAATGGAATTGTTTTGAGTAGATTTGTGAATTTGCATATGAAGTGTTTGAAAAATGTTAGAATGAAATATACCTCTGTTATGACTGATAAAAAATGTTATTTAGAGTTGGAATTGCATTTGAATTATTCTATGAGTTGTGGATTTAATTATTCTAGTGATTCCTAGAATTACTAGTCAATTCAGATGAGTAGAATTAACTTGTTTTGTGGATTGTTTAATGGGATGTATATGGGTGGAAAGCTACATCCAAATGACTATAAGTGATCCCTGATATGATTTCCATGAGCTACAATAGTCATATATTTCAATTTATTTGGAATTTGGAAAGTTCAATTGGAAACTAGGTACATTGCAGTGAAATTGGCAAATAGTTTGTGGATGTGAATCTTTGTTTTTGGTAAAAGATGAATGTACAGCCATATGCTATGTTATTGGTGCATTACTTGTGATATAGAATGTTATTTTCCATATCTGTACCTTCACCTTTGTGTGCCTCAGAACTCGGTACGATTGGTTTGATTGAATTCGTGACAGTGTTTATTAACTAGTTGTACTGATTGAACTTGAAATATCCTTCACTGGGATTAGATCTACAAAAGTACTTTATTTTGTTGTACATGCATTCTTAAATATGTGTATAATGGCTGTAGGTTCACTTTTTGGTTCATTGGCATGGTTGCGTGTCGAATTTGTGCAAGACTAGTTGTTAGAGTTGAACGACTAGTTAACTAGTTCTTGTGGAATGATTTTCATAATTACTATGCTTAATTAATTGGAAAATGGTAATTAGACTTGATTTACATGTTATTAGGTGTTAATTAGCCATTGGACTTGATAAACAATAGTTAAGTAATAAACAAATGAAATTATAATAAGTACCATCAATTGTGCACTAAGTGTCGTTAAGTATCGCAATCAGAACACTAGTTACTAGTTAATCATGATTAAGAGTAAATGGCATTTAGACGTGGAATTTATGTCTGAATTGGATTGGAATGGATATGTGATGTTGCTATAAGGTGTTATTAATCCTTCCCATCCCTTGGATCAAACGTTGGAAAAATTATTGAATTTATTTTAATTTATTGGTAATTAAAGGGACTTTGTCATGATTAAATCTTGAAAAATGAATTTTAATATTTGTTTAACTAATCCGTTGTGCTAAAATTATTTAATTATCCTTAGAGAGCTAATGATATTTCCTTTAGACCCATTGATATTCCCCAGGGACATTACATCGTTGTTGGAAGAAGACTTCGAGATGGGAATCTCAACTCAAATAAGCAAAGAAGGCCCCAGATGGAAGGCGGTGTTAGAGAAAGCAATGCAGTGAAGTAAGGAGCGGTGTTGTGCCATTGCATTTAATTCATTTGGTGATGCCAAGTTCCCATCGTAATTAATTCATTTGCAAGGTTTGTAATAGTTTCAAACATTTACAAAGCCAATATATATATATATATACAAAGCCAAAGTTAGTAATACTTACAAAAAAATGACTCAAAACTTAGGTTTATGTTCCTCTGTAAATGCATGCATTACAAATACATTAAATACTTGTTTTTTTCACATAAATAAATGAAAGCACATGACCTGATTTCTAACAGAATAAACTTTAATTATACACAGTTTTTTCTTTCAAGAAGAAAATATGCAGCTCCTTAATATTCATTGAATAAATGGTAACAATATACATATCAATGATACTAAATATCATATCCAGCAAATATCCACAAACAATGTTCATCAAAAGGAGCATCCTTTCACATCCCCTCCCTTCCGAGAGGACATGACTACGCCACTGCTACTATCATCTAAGCGGGGATCTAAATCCCATGAACATAAACAAAAAAAATGCATTGAACCAGCATACATATACATATGCAATATACAGCAGAAGCAAAATACATTCATTCAATACATTAATCAATTTCATTATAATTCATTAAAATAAATATTGTTGCAACATATTAAACACAAGAGATACTTATCTTGAGAAGAAGCTTGTCCCGCAACCAGCTATGTCACTGCAGCGTTCCACCCAACCATAGGCCAGTGTGCTCATCAATCTCTCAGCGGCACTACCGCCGCCGAGATGGGCATGATTCCCACAAGGAATAAGGGAACAACAACAGACTCACACATAGCCAAAGACATGTCAAATTCCAACCAGGCCAAAACTACATTTGGGTTTATTAGGCTGCTAAGGGAGTGGAAAGGTTGAATTGCTAAGCTGGCGAGCTCAACCACAGAGCTATGGACACCTACACAAGATTTGGCTTGGCTCTCCCAAAACCTACACACCCAACACAAGGAAGCATCCCCTTCTCTGCTACATAGTCCCTCAAGCTATGCCCTCCCTTCCAGTGCTCTTCAAGGTGTGCAAGAAAGAATAAGCAGCCCCTCTTGATATCTCTGTGAGGTTCCTTCCTACGCTAGGTTTATCAAGCTATTCTTTCCCTCTTCACTCCAAACCGATTCAGACCAAAACACAGGATGCACACACACAAAATATAAGTTTTGGGTTTGAGGAAAACGTCTTGGGAGCCAAAAACAAAACTGGAAGATGGGTAAAACAACCCTCTGATAGCAGTTCGATTCCCGTAAACGTTTATGGGCTTCACATGGGAAAACCGGGCTCAACAAATACCCAAAAATCGTGGGTCTCTTATACCATTCATTGTGCAACCAAAAATGGGTTTTCCCAGCCGGGTAATGAGGAAACAACAACAAAAACGTCAAGGAAAGATCCCAGCCACTGAGCATTGCCAAAACGACTTCCCAGTCATGGGAAAAATGAATAAAACTACCAAAACGTGAATGGGAAAATGCACAGGAGCTCCAAAAAATGTGAGGAAGAGGAGGACGTGAATGCATAATAGAATGGGCAGCCATTTTTGGGTTTTTACTTGCCCAAGAAGTCAAAACACATTTTCCAAAATCTGATGGCTTCTCCAATTCAAATTTTGACTGCCATACTCTTCCCATCCCCATGCATTAACTAACTCAACCAATTTCTGGAAGAAATAAATGATTGGGCATAAAAAACAAAATGGGTAGTTGACAGTTTTGTGGGTTTCCCCTTTGACATTTGGTTTTTCCCCATTGGCTCAAGGGTTTGATTATTTCCCTCCCTATTCCTTAGGAAATCATGCCCCGTCTCTTTAATGTTGCATTGACATAACTGGTTGTGGGTATTTTAATTAAATTGCATATTTACATGATGTCCAAAATTATAATGTGCATGGCTAGCACGAAATACCATCGGCATCGATTTTAATCGCCGAAATATAAAACGCTAAATAGATGGTGGGGCTTTTGCCTTTAGCTCCACACCATGATTAATTACAATATTTACATCATATACATTTTTAATGCAAACGGGGTCAAAGGGGTGTTACACATCCAAAACAAGCTCCCAGTCTAAGAAAAAGACTCCTGTCAATACAAGATAACAACATCAAATGAAGACTCTAAAACGGTGCTCAACAATAAGGAGCATCGAAAACAAACTCACGGCCTGAGTAATAAACTCCGACCAATATAAGATAACATATTCAAAAGTAGACTCCAAAGGCACTATATCGTATCAGAGAAAAAAAAGAGAACTCCAACTCTACTAGAATCCTCCGATCTATAAAGAGCATAAAATGAGTGCAGATGGCCTATCACAGAAAGTGCTTGGGGCAAGTATTATAACCCAAAAGAGTTGAATCATCCACTCTATCAAAGAAGGACACTGACCATTCCAAGGTCAATATATTTCAGTAAAGCACTCAATATACAAAAAGCAGTTCTTCAAAAGAACTCAAGAGAACCACCCCCAATTCCTTCTCCCTCCAAAAATTATGAGAAGGACAAGAAACCCGATTCCAATAAAAGCGCTTCCTTAGAAATGCCATCCGCACTCATATTGTGCTCCCTATAAACGTGCTGGAAATTTATAGAGAGAAATTATTTGTTAACAGGTTCAATTCGAGCACACCAATGCTTCGGGTCTAAAACCATAAGTCCAACAACTGAATTTTCTCAGTTAATAATGACTTCGGAATCCCCATAGATATGTAAATCAGGAAGCCCAATTGATTAAGAAAATTTCAAAAGAGTCCAGAGCGCTAACATCTCGAATTTCGTATTGGTGTTGGCCCCACAACCCAAATTTAAATCAAAGAGGTGTGAGCGAGTGATGTAGAGAATAATACCTGCACCTACCTTACCTTGTGAAGTTGCACTGTCGAAGAAACCTGTTGGACAATTTATAACTGGATCCGTTCTAATAGCTCGTAACATTTTTGTAGAGCAGGCTACAACATAAGTTTTATAAAGTTCAAGAGTACTAAAACATACTAACCTTGTATACGGCTCCCGATCCTCGAAGATGCATCTATTACGTGCAATCCATATATTCCAAATATAAAAGATAGGCATATATAACAGTTTATGTTCATGCTCGTGTAACACCCCGGTTTTGACCCCGTTTGCATTAAAAATGTATATGATGTAAATATTGTATTTAATTGTGGTGTGGAGCTAACGGCAAAATCCCCACCATTGATTTAGCATTTTATGTTTCGGTGATTAAAAATCGTTGCCGATGGTATTTCATGCTAGCCAGGCACATTATAATTTTGGACATCATGTAAATATGCAATTTAATTAAAATAACCACAACCAGCGATGTCAATGCAACAATTAATGAGATGGGGGCATGATTTCCTAAGGATAAGGGGGGGATATTCAAACCTTTGAGTCAATGGGGAAAAGCCAAATGTCGAAGGGAGAACCCATCAAACTGTCAACTACCCATTTTGTCTCTTGTGCCCAATCATTTAATTCTGCCAGAAATTAGTTGGGTTAGTTATTGCATGAGAATGGACAAGGTATGGGAATCAGAAATTCGAATTTGGGGAAGCACCCATTTTTGGGAAAACATTTTTTCACTTATGGGGCAAGTCATTGCCCAAAAATGTTGCCCATTCCCTCGTGCATTCACGTCCTCCTCTTCATTCACGTTTTTGGGCTTCTGGGCACTCTCACCCACGTTTTTGGCAGTGGATTTTCCTCATGCACTCACGCAGCTGATCTTCTTCACATTTTTGGAGAGCTGCTAGACGTTTTTCAACATCCACCCTTCACCCACGTTGAGATCCCATGCAGTTGAACCCTCCTGGGTTTTTATCCTTCACATTTTGGGTGGTTTCCACATCCCCATGGTTGGGATTTTCGAGTTTCAATGTTGCACAGCCACGGGGGGGAACAGATCCACGATTTCAGGGACTAAGGGAGTCGTTTTGGCCCACATGAAGCCACATAATGTTTTTGGAAACTAATTGCACGGGATGGGTCATTTTTTCCCAATTTCCATTTTTGATTTAGGCTCCCATGACGTTTTTCATCAAGCCCAGAACTTGTATTTGCTATGTATGCATCTTTGGTTTTGATCTGAACTGGTTTGGAGTGGAAATGGGGTCTGAACTAGCTTGATAAACCTACTGTAGGAAGGAACCTCACAGATAGATCTAGAGGGGCTGGTATTCTTCCTTGCACACCCTAAATAGCACTGGAATGGAAGGCATAGCCTGAGGACTGTGTAGCAGAGAAGGAGATGCTTCATTGTGTTGGGTGTGTAGATGCTTTAGGGGCCAAGCCCAATCTGGTGCAGGTGTCCATAGCTCTGTGGTTGAGCTCACTAGCTTAGCAGTTCAAGCTTTCCACCTCCCTAACAGCTTGATAAACCCAATTGTGTTTGGCTTGGATGAATTTTGATATATCCTTGGCTATGTGTGATTCTGCTAGTGTTCCCTTATTCCTTGTGGGAATCATGCCCAGCTCGAGGGTGGTAGTGCTGCTTAGATATTAATGAGCACACTGGCATATGGTTGGGTGGAACGTTGCAACGACGTAGCTAGTTGCGGGACAAGCTTCTTTCAATATAAGTATCTCTTGTGTTAATATATGCATTTATATTTGCTTGATGAAATATGATGAACATGTCTAATGTGTTGAATGCTTGAATGAAATGAATTTTTCTTCCGTTGTAGATTGCATTAGGCATCTATATATGTTATGTTCAATGCATTTAAATTTAATTATCGTGTAAAATGGGCTAGTTTTCTCGTTTTAGATAGCACTACGATCGCATTCTCTCTCTGGTGGACGGGAGGGGACCTGACAGTGTGGTTGGCAGAGCTCGTGTTGCAGCTTTGGGCCTCCATGGGCCATGAAGAATCGACCTTTGTGTTCAGCAGGAAAGAGAGGCAGACAAGAAAATTCTAAAAATTTTCTAAGTGTTGAGAGTATTCTCCTTTGTCGGCTGAGATAGTTAAAGCTGCGGTGACATTATTGGATGCAAAAGCTAAAGACAAGCTGATAGTGGCAGCTGGGTTGGTGGAATTGAGTCGACGATGCCACAGCGACCATATTAGTGTGAAGGGCGAAGCCAAGCCGATATGTTGGCTGTGTTGTCTGAGGGAAGCCGACGAGGGTGGCCACGGCAGAGTCGACGAAGAGAAACGAACGGAGCCGACAGGGATCGCAGTCGATGGCATCGGTGAGAAAGACAAAAATTTCGTTGACGGAAGAAGAAAAATATTTTCTAAATTTTTTCTAAGTATGGGAAAATCAGAGAAAATTCTGAAAGTTTTCCGCAATGGCAGAAGAAAACTTGGAAAGTTTTCCGACGTAGCAAATGGAAGTCGAAAAGTTTTCTGAAGCGACGGAAGGATCCGTCAAAAGAAACCCTAGAAGTTTTCCATCACAGCTGATGAAAGTTGAAATTTTTTCTAACGCCACGAATGGAAGTCAGAAATTTTTTCGACACGGCAGAAGGATCTGTCAGAAGAAACCCTAGAAGTTTTCCGATCCAGCGGATGAAATTCGAAAAGTTTTTAGACGTAGCGGACAGTTTGATCAGAAGCGATTAGGTGAAGTTGCCAATATGCGTCGGGAAAATATGGAGAATTGTGTCGATGTGTTAGGAGAGCTTGGAGAATTTTTCTAATACGTCGGAAAGATTGGTAAGTTTCTACTGATCGGAAGGAAGTTCAGAATTTTTTCGAAACAATGGAAAGTTCGACAAGTTCTCACGGATTAGATGAAAACTCAGAAATTCATCGACACGTCGGAAGGAAAAGGAAAATGGAGTCGGTATGTCAAAAAACTTTTGGTGAGCTCACCGATTGGAGGAAAATGAAAATTTAGCCAAACCAGGGAAATTCAGCAGGTTTTCAGTGGGATTGCAAAGGCGAGAAAGATGAAAAATGACAGCGATCTTATGCACCAGATTGCGCAAGAATGAAAGATTTACAAAAAATAAAAAACGAAGGCGCTACCCCCATCGCCCCCCTGAGAGAGTCGTTCTTTGTGAAAAGAAAAATCATATGATTTGACAAAGTTGTCAATATGAGATTTTTCCAAATGAAGGTAAGTAGTTATGAATTTTTGAGAATGCTATAAATTTATAATTTAACAATTGTGTTATTAACACATTTTGCATAATCATAGTCATCTTCAAAGGCAACATTCCACATAGTGCAGTGCGGAGTGGTTTTTGGCTTAGCGACGAGAACCTATGACATGTATGATGATGCACAGAACCCCAACGAGTACGAGGAAGATGTTATGGGGGAAAACATCCATGTGGGAAATGCTGAGACAAAATCTAATGGGAGAATATTTTAAGATTCTCCCACAGATTTTGCAGCCACCATGATAAGCCTAAGGGTGGAGATGCAAAGCTACAGGGCATATAATGAAAGATTGGTCAAGGCTCGAGAGGAGCAGAATCAACTTAATGCAGCTATGCTACAGAGTTTGAAAGACATTTAGAGGCAGATGAGCTTCGGGCATCATGCAGTATGACCAGAAGGTAGTAAGAGCAGCGCCCAAAGAATAAAGAGACCTCCTACTGAGTCATCTGACTCTGGAGGATCCATTGAGGATTCAAGCTCTTCATCTCACAGAGGTAAGAGGAAGAGGCGTTACCAGAATAGCTCAAGAGACGAATTCAAGAAGGCTAAGCCTCCTACGTTTGATGGCAAGGTAAAGAATGGTCAAGAAGCTGAAGCTTGGCTTCTTGGGATGAGAAAATATTTCCAAGTCCAAGATTACTATGGGAATATGAAGGCTAGGGTGGCCATTTTCAATTTGACTAGAAGAGCATCCATATGGTGGGAGCACTTTAGGCAAGTGAAGAAGATCAATGAAAGGAAGATTGTGTGGAAGTAGTTCTAGAAGTATTTCAAGCAGAAGTACCTCTCTAGCAGGTACTATGATGATCAGGGATGATTTTAAGGAACCATACTTATTTAAAAGTATATAAATGTTGGCAAATATTACCAATTCTTAAAACTCCAACTATAAAATGATTGGTGATATTTTTAAAAAAATATTTTAATTTCCAAGGATTTTATATTGTTTATATAATAATTTGGCGATTTTTAGGGTGAAAAAATTTTACCCCATCAAAATTGGGCAAATACGGGCTTCAAAAAATGCAAAATGGCAAATCTTTTTTGGGAGAAAAACATGGAAAAATAGCCCACTGGGCTAAAATTCGCCCCTAAAATTATCCCTAATGATGATAAGATTAAAGAGTTCCATGAGCTGAGATTGGGACAACAGACCATGGAGGAATATGCAAACAAGTTCCTAGAACTTTTGAGGTATGTCAGGTACATCAAAAATGAGAAGGTGAAGATCCAGTGTTTTCTACGTGGATTACCATAGTCTTACAAAGACGGAATTGAGTTTTATGAACCTAGAACTCTTAAAGAAGTAATAAGGAAAGCTAAGTACTGCTACGAGCAAAGCAGAGGAAAACCTGATTATCAAAAGACATGGAAGGACAAAAGGAACGAGAAGTCTGATCAGAGGAAGAAAGGTTTCAAACCTCCTAATTTCAGAAATCAGTAGAAGTAGCCATCACAAGCTGCGGGTAAGCCAGCTAAAGTGGTAGGAGAAAAGTTGAGAGATCCACAATAGAACAGAGAACCTATCCAATGTTGGAAATGTGGAGGACCCCACATGCGCAGGAATTGTCCACTTGAGGATGGAAATGCAAGACCAACTTACAATGTTCAAGAGGCAGAAACAATGGGTCAAGTAGCAAGGGTTGTCCCTAGGATTTATATAGCATTGGAGGACTTACAGGCATATCATCAGTCAACTGTGGTTGAAGTAGCAGGTAAGATTGTTGAGCAATCTGTTTCTATTTTTATTGACCCTGGTTCTACTCATAGTTACATTACTCCTAGAGTAGTAGAGATTTGTGCTTTTAAGAAAGTAAAGCATAACAAATGTTGGTTAGTTCAGCTAGCCACTAGAACTAAGAGAAAGGTTAGTGAAGTGGTAGAGAAATGTCCATTGGTTATGAATGAATTGGTCACTTGGGTAGATCTGAATGTTCTGCCACTTGGTTCCTATGATGTTCTCATTGGAATGGATTGGTTATGATGTTACTCATCTTATTAACTGGAATGATGTACAAGTGGAACTCGAAGGACATTTTATGGTGGAATCAGATTGTATGATTGAAATGAGGAAGATCTCGCTTCAGAATCGCACCATTGGTCAGGTGAAGGTGCAATGGAAGCACCTTAGTCCAGAAGAAGCCACCTGGGAATTGGAAAGTCATATGCAGGATGCATATCCAATTCTATTTCAGGGAAATTATGAGGATGAGGAATAAACAACATCGAGGACGATGTTATAAATTAAGGGGGTGTGTATGTCACATGCCCCAATTTGAAAAACAATTTAATGTTATTGAGGAACATTATGTTATATTTTATGATAAAGTTTGTAATTGATGACCAAGTGGGGTCAAGAATAATTTAATGTATTGCAGAATATTTTAATAATAAATAAATAAATGATGAGACAACAGCTTAGGGAAGCTGTTAAATGAGTGTTAACTGGTCACTTGGTGGAGGAGACTGGGTGGAGAGTATAATGACAAGTGGCAGCATCCTCAAACTACTTCTAACTGTTGCAGGTGGCAACTTCCCTATAATTGTGGTCATGATTCCCTAAGAAAGTGGAATAGGAGTAGGTGGCTCATTACGTAAAAACTAACCCAGAAGACCTAGGAATTGATATAAAACTTCCCATTGAAGACAACCGAGGCTGCTCATTCTGGAATTGTGATCATTCTGAGTGAATGAAGTGCACATGAGAAATTCGATAGAGGGGACCTGTTAAAGTGAGTTTGAGGGGTTAAATACTAAATATTGAACTTGTGAAGCTACTCTAAGTTGAAGTTCTTACTGCTATGAGCAGGGCTGAATTACTGCTGTATATCCAGTAAAGTGACAGACGATCTGAAGGTTACATCTCTCACACAGTACTCTACCAGGAGGACTAGAAGACAGGCTCAGTGGTCCTGAGAAATTGTAGAATAAGCTTTCTCCAGGAGTTGGTTGGGAGGAACAACCTCCTTAAGCTGTTGTCACCTCATCCATTTGACAGGTTCTACTTGTTCAGGTTAAATTATAGTTTATCTACTATTTCAGAAAAAAAATATTATGAGTTTTCAAGTTATGCATATTATTATTTTATTGGGGTTAATTAAGAAGAAAGAGCATTGGTTATTGATAAAATTAGTGGCATTAACAGTTTATATAAAAAAAAACAGTAGAGATTTTGCTAAGTAAAAGGTGAATAGAAAATAATTACCAAACTGTATTTTTCCACGCCTTTTACAAGGCAGTACTCTAGTACAATTGGTTGCTTAGTTAGATAAGTAAGATTTGTTTATTAACTCTGAATGTAAAATGCAAATTATTACTTTTCTAGTTTTATGTGATTTATTTACAGAAATCTAGCTGTACTTACTCTGTCTACAAAAAGTAATTGCATTCTCTAATTACAGGAAAAGAGTAGATTATATAAAAATCACTAGTATTTATAATATTCATAGAATTATTACTAGTTTTAATACTTATAATAAATACAATAAATAAAGTTTAATAAACAAATATAGGAACAATAAAAGTGGTACTTAGGGTTTAACCTGGCTAGTACTTCATAGGTCTTTATAATTATTTATTCAGGCTTACTACTATACTTTGTTTTATGAAAGTACGGGTGTTTTTACTGCAACCCACAAGAAACATCTAGGGTTTACAAGAGATAAGGTTCATCTCTGAAATAGAATTTTATCTTCTTTTTATAATACAAAAACCTAAGAGCATTTTTTTTAAACTTAATAACAACAGTAAATACTTATTACTAAAACAAAATAAATACAGAACTAAAATTATTTCTGTAAAACCATCTCATTACATAAATGTAGATTATCCAATATTAATAACCTTTTTAGAGAAATAGAACATTTTATTCACCCAATAACACTGCAAATTTAAATAGTAACAATTACTATAAGCCATTTATACTAAATGTAAATTTAAATTAAGATAACACTGTAAACAAACTAAACAGAGATGAAACACAATAAGCATAATGCCCTATGGCCTCTTATAACATCTGTCGAGGCTTAAGCCCGATCAAAACAATTTATACAAGTTTAAAAAGAAATAGTAAATCAAAAAGTTTTTAGATTTTTCCAGGCCATAAAAGGCTCAACCAAAAACCTTAAGTCACGGTTGCAATAGCCTTAAAACATTTCCACATAACAACCTCCAGGGTTTTAAAAGTAGTATTTTAAAACAAGAAGCAATATTATAACACAGTAAACCAAGGTCAAGCCAACAACCAGCACGAAAAAGCTTCCATATTTTACAGACCACCACAACCTAAATTGCAAGAGAAACCTTGAGTATAACCAGGGCTTACCAGGGTTTGCATGGCCGAAGTTTGAAGAGATGTGCTAGCATCCAACATTCAAAACCAGGAGAGAAACCTGCACAGTAAAACAATAACAATTACAATCTTTATAATGTATTTGAAATTGTTAATTTTAATGTAGAATGAAAACCTTGATAGACCGTTACTTGGTAGTGATCTCGTTCTGGAGAAGTTGTGGAAGCAAAGCCTCTGGAGCCAACTCAATGGCACCTCGGAGAATAATGCCAGAATCTATGAAGTTGCAGAGTGCAACATAAAACCCTGAATAATGTTTTGAAGGAGTTAAACATCATGAAGAAAGCAAACCAACCTAATGTTGAAGCACTTGTCACCGTGCACTAAAACCAAAACCTTGGTTCTCTATTCGGTGACCAAAAACCAGCCTCAATACACCAGTGCACATATAGTAGTCAACAAGCTTCGAAAAAACACAGTATGTTCTCACCTACACAAGCTCGCAGCAGTTTTTAAAGGACAAATTTACACCTTAGAGGTTAATACAAAACCATGGTGGCCACGAGCTGTTAGCTCGGCTGCACCTCAGTCGAAGAAACCCTCTCATTTGCGAAATGAAGGGTTAGGGCAATCGTTTTAAGTCAAATTAACCATTGGATAAAACACCTCCACATGTCCTCAGAAATTTTTCATCATCGTGGGTTGCAAGTCAATAGTCGAGTATGCAGTTTACAAATTTGCATTAAATCATTGTAATCAAATCTTAAATCATTCCAATAATATAAATTGGTTTGCCAATAATGCCATTTAATCATGGTCGGATCTATGCTTAGATCAAAACCATAGAATTAATAAATTGATTGTTCATTTTTACTAGACAATTAGGATATATTGTTATCTAACTAGGTTTATATAATAAAGGTAAATGACTCTTCTTCTAATAAGCAAAACATTAATGAGAAGGGTAATCTCATCCTCCCTTGAAGTAAACATATGATTTATGGGGTTTTTGAGAGAGATAGTGTAACTATGGCCAAATCAATATAAGACCTTTTGTATTTTATAAAGGGGCAACAATGCCTCAAGGAAATTACAAATCTTAACAAGTGTATTTTGAAGCGAAATTATAATTAGAGGATACACTAAGAAACAAGGTTAGAAGTCACAAGTATAAAGAATTACTAGGTAAAATTAAAGTGTAAAAATGGACTCTTTTAAATACAAGTGGAACCTTGGACCAATTTCTGCAAATCAATACACAGTTGGAAAATCAAATAAAGTACCACCCATCTACTCTTGATATGAGTTTTAGTTGTAAACCAATGACTATTTATTGGAAAAGACAAAAATAAAATATACAGTTTAAGGATCAAGTAGTTTTCTATCTTTGAAGAATTCATCTATTAATAGAAACCCTATGGTACGGGTAAATTTGATAATACATCTAATGAGTACGATGACCTAATATCTCTTAGAAAACAAACTCTATGGACAAGAAAAGATTAAGTTAGTTTAACAACTTTGAGTATCTTGTTTATGTTTACAAAAGAAATCAAATGAATACAAGTTAAAAATCAACTCTAAGTGTGAGGGTAGATATAAAATGAAAAACATATAGCTGGCAAAAACATATATTTTCCTTATTAAAAAAAATAGATCATAAAAACTTATGAGCTGAAATAGGAATATTCTTCAGAAATAATCTTAATCATCCAATTTGATTTGATTTCATTTTGACAGTAACTTGGTCATGCATTTTAACCCATGTGTATGTAGTTTTGTTTTAACATCTTTAGGGAGTTTTGATGACTTTAATAAGGTCAACGTTACTTTTTCAGAGACAAGCTGCATTTAAACATTCTAATTCTAGCATCATATTTATGCTAGTGAAGTATCTTTTTTGACCTGGATATATTTTTTTTACTGGAACAAAACACTTACCTATTAGAACCTGTAAAGAAAAATCAGTTCTACTGTGTTAGCTATAAGCTAAGTAAGCCCCGATCACACCTAAGAAATTTTCCCTACTTGACAAAAAAAAACAATAACATACTTATCATTAGTAAGAGACAGATTCTTTTCTACTTTCTGGAAATTGCAACTACTAGGTTAAAACAGTACTAACACAATATTTAAAATAAGCCTCTAAGTTATACAGAACCATATAAAAGAAGTAATCTTTGTTTCTCTTTCAAACTGTTTAAATATCCGCTAACAGTTAATTGTTCATTAGCTTTGACATTTGACATTTTATGTCAAATGAAAAAATTTAAATTTTTACTAATTTTTGAGTTATTACATGTGGTATCAGAGCATAAGGTTCAGACACTAGGCCTGAATGTGGCTCAACTTGCATAAACGGAATAGTAAATTTAAACAAGTATATTGATGTTATTTTATTTTGAATGATATTCCAGAGAATTTTGTTTTCGAAGTTAGCCATAGGTATGGAAATATTGGAGGAATATGCGAATGAGGAATCTCCTTACACTGAACGAAATAATTTTCCAAAAGAACCTATACAAGAAGAGATAACTAATAATTCTTCCGAACTACTACAAACAGTTAAGAAACTAAAAACAGAGATGGAATTGGTCAAAAAAGAAAATGAGAGAATTTTGAGAGCTCAAGAGGAGCTAAATCAAATTTTGATGGAAAGATTTCATACTAAGGAAAAAGATAAAAGAACCGAGTCTGAAGATATGGGTTATTAGCATAAAGATAAAAAGACTAAACAATTTAAATCGAAAGTAGCTCATCTTTTGAAGTGTATGGTGATTCACATAAACAAAATTTTCATATACTAGCGACAATAGTGAAAATAATCATCATACTAGGAAGAGAAAGTTTAAACCTTACAAAGAAATCTATGGGGAATTCAAGAAAATCAAGCCACCAACCTTTAATGGTGAAACTGAGAAGGGGGAAGAGGCAATATCCTGACTGTCTGGGATGAAAAAATACTTTCAAATTTATAATTACTCTAATCAACTAAAGGCCATGATGGCTATTTATAATCTTACAGGAAAATCAGATATTTTGTGGCGGGGCCTAAAAAGAGTAAAAGGTATAAGGGAGAAAAATATTAATTGGAGTACATTTAAGAAATATTTCAAGAAGAAATTTTTTATGTGAGCAGTATTATGAGAAGAGGGCTAAGAAATTTTACGAACTAAAACTAGGAGCAATGAATATGAAAGAACTAAATAGTAAATTTATAAGTCTGCTCAGGTATGTGCCGGATATTGTGGATGAGAAACCTAAGGTACAACGGTTTCTCAGCTATTTACCTTATCATATAAAAGACAGAATTGAGTATAACAATCCGAAAACTTTAGAAGAAGCAATAAGAAAAGTGAATCTCTGTTATGAACAGAATCGTAAAAAGGAAAGGATGACCAACTCGAAGGCCAAAAAGAAATAATAACTTTGAACAGAATAAGAAAGGTTTTGTACCTAACAAAAATTTTAAGAATAGTAACACCAGAAATTTTCTTAGTAAAAATTTTCAAGGGAGCAAAAATAATTCACAGACCAATCCAAATAATGAAAGAAATAAAGAATATGCTAACAACCACAGTAACTATACTAAGAATTTTGAATGAAAGGAACCAATAAAGTGTTGGGAATGTAATGGTCCGCATTATGCATCAATTTGCCCCAATCGGAAGAAGACTATTAGCAACATACACACAATACAGGAGGAGATGACTGTTGGTGATCTAGCAAGGACAATGGCCAGGATCAACGCAGCATTGGAGAACAGGCAAGCAGATTATCAAACTTCCATGGTGGAAGTGGAAGGTAAGCTAAATCAAATACCTATATCTATTTTAATCGATACAGGAGTTAGTTTAAGTTATATTTTTCCTAATTTAGTAGAAAATTACAAGCTCTCAGTTGAAAAGTTTGCAAGATCTTGGTTAGTTCAGCTAGCTATTGGTGCAAAGAGAAAAGTAATTAGCCTTGTTCAAAATTGTATAATAACTATGGATCAATTCGAAACCTCTGTTAAGCTTAATGTGTTACCTTTAGGTTCATATGATATGTTAATTGGTATGGATTGACTGGAACATCATAGGGTAGTACTGAACTGTTTTGATAAAACTTTTAATTGCATAGATAACAATGGAGAGTTAATAAATGTAAAAAGAATCCCTAGGAAAACAAACATAAGGCAGATTTCTGCTTTGCAGCTTAAGAGAGTTGTTCGAAAGGGCTGTAAAGCTTTTGCCGTAACAGTAATTAATGAAGAAATACTAATAACAGAGATAAATTAAAACTAGAAGATATTATGATCCTAAGGGAATATTCAGATGTATTTCTGGAAGAAATTTTAGGACTGCCTCTGAAACAAGAATTAGATTTTACTATTGAGTTGGTACCTGGTGCAGTGCCCAGCTCAAAAGCCCCTCATTAGATGAATATACCGAAATTAAATGAACTTAAGTCACAATTAAAAGAGCTCATTGACAATAATTACATTAGACCCAGTGTGTCTCCCTAGGGGGCACCTGTCAGTTTTGTTAAGAAGAAGGATGGAACTTTACGACTATGTATAGATTACCGTCAACTGAATAAAATGACTATCAAGAACATATACCCATTAACCTGCATAGATGATCTGTTTGATCAGCTACGTGGAGCAACGGTGTTCTCAAAGATTGATTTATGATCTAGTTACCACCAGGTTTGAATCAAAGATGAAGACATCTTTAAAACAACTTTTAGGACTTGGTATGGCCATTACGAGTTTGTCGTTATGTCATTTGGGATTACTAATGCCCTAGTTGTTTTTATGTGTCTAATGAATAATGTAATGCATAAATATTTGGATAAATTTGTGGTTGTATTCATTGACGACATCTTAATTTACTCAAAGTCTAAAGAAGAACATAAAGACCACTTAAAATTTGTCTTGCAAGAGTTACAAGAACATCAACTATATGCAAAATATAGTAAATGTGACTTCTTTAAGGATAAAATTCAGTATCTGGGTCATGTGGTGACTAAATAAGGAATTTCTGTCGACCCCGAAAAGATAAAGGCAATCAATGAATGACCAGTCCCAAAAGACGTAATTGACGTCCGATCATTCATTGGGATTACTCATTATATCAAAGATTCATCGAAGGGTTTTCAAGAATTGCAAATCCTATAACCTCTTTGCAGAAGAAAAAAAAAAGGAAGAAATTCAATTGGAATCAGAAGTGTGAAGACAGTTTTAAAAAGTTAAAAATGTTATTAACCACCGCACCAATTCTAAGAATTGTTGACCTTAATAAAGATTTTATAGTATGTACTGACGCATGCAATGACGGTTTAGGTGGATTTTTAACTCAGGAGGGACACGCCATTGCTTATGAGTCTAGGAAGTTGAAGGTTCATGAGAAAAATTATGCGACCTATGACTTAGAGTTAGTTGTTGTCATACATGCCTTAAAAATGTGGCGTCATCATTTAATTGGAAGGAAGTTTATATTAATGACAGATAATAAAGGATTGAAATATCTGTTAGATCAACCCAACTTGAATGCTAGGCAAGCTAGGTGGCTAGCTTTTCTCAGTGAATACAATTTTGAAATTCAACATATTAAAGGAAAGGAGAATAAGGTTGTCGATGCATTAAGTAGAAATGCAAAACTGAATTTTACAGTAGCCACCAACATTTATAAGACAGACCTGTAAGAACAGTTAGAAGATGGAATAGAACAAGATGAAAATTATAGGAAATTACAAGCAAAGGTAAATGAAAATTTAATAGAAAGTCTAAGTATAGGGTATAACTTGAGCAAAAAAGGATTATTATTGTATAAGGATAGACTATATATCTCTAATGTACCTAATATTAAGCTATTAATTTTAAATGAAGTTCATAAAACTCCTTATTCAGGGCATCCGGGTTATCAGAAAACTATAACCATGCTAAAAAAGGATTATTTTTGGCCAAACATGAAAAATGAATTGGCAGAATACATTGCTAGGTGCTTCAAATGTCAACAAGTAAAAACTGAACATCAGCATCCAGCTAGGCTACTTTAGCCATTGCCTATTCCTAGCTGGAAATGGGAGATAATTAGCCTTGATTTTATCATGGGACTACCTAGAAATCGGAACTTAAATGACTCAATAATGGTAGTTGTTGATAAATTGAGTAAAGCAACCCATTTCATACCTGTAAAAACTACTTATAAAGCTGCAAATATTACTGATATTTTCTTAAAACAAATTTTTCAGTTGCATGGAATACCGAAGGTGATAATTTCAGACTGACACCCTAAGTTTACATGCAACTTTTGGAAATCGTTGTTTAAAGGGTTAAATACTACGTTAAACTTTAGTACCTCTTTCCATCCTCAAACCAATGGACAGACTGAAAGAGTAAATCAGGTATTGGAGGATCTGCTCAGAATGTATGTAAAGAAGCAGCAATGTAAATGGGAAGATTACTTACACCTGGTAGAATTTGCTTACAATAATCATTATCAAGCTTTAGCTAGATATAGTCATTTTGAAATTATGTATGGAAGGAAATGCAATACCCACATCTCTTGGAGCAATCCAGTTGAAAGGCTAGTATTAGGACCTGAATTATTAAAGGAGATAGAGTTAATTGTAAAATTGGTACAAGGTAACTTGAAAGTTGCGCAAGATCGAAAAAAAAACCAAGCAGATCTTAAACGAACTCCAAAGGAATTCTAGGTAGGTGAACATGTTTTTATCAAGGTGAGACCTAAAAAGAGTTCTCTGAGGTTAGGTAGTTGTGCTAAGTTAACACCCCGATTGTGGTCCTTTTGAAATACTATCCAGGGTAGGTAGCATATCAGTTAGCACTACCACCAAATTTAGGCGTTCACAATGTTTTTCATATTTCTGTATTAACAAAATATGTGAATGATGCTACTCATGTTATTAACTGGAATGATGTGTAGGTGGAACCAGAAGAAGATTTTCTGGTGGAATCGAATTGTATCCTCGAAAGGAGGGAGATCTCGCTTCGGAATCACACAATTGGTCAGGTGAAGGTGCAATGGAAACACCTTAGTCTAGAAGAAGCCACCTGAGAATTGGAAAGTCATATGCGGGATGCATATCCAATTCTATTTCAGGGAAATTATTAGGACGGGGAATAAATAACATCGATGACGATGTTATAAATTAAGGGGGTGTGTATGTTACATGCCCCAATTTGCAAAACAATTTAATGTCATTGAAGAACATTATGTTATATTTTATGATAAAGTTTGTAATTGATGACTAAGTGGGGTCAAGAATAATTTAATGTATTGCATAATATTTTAATAATAAATAAATAAATGATGAGACAACAGCTTAGGGACGCTGTTAAATGAGTGTTAACTGGTCACTTGGTGGAGGAGACTGGGTGGAGAGTATACTGACAAGTGGCAGCATCCTAAAACTACTTCTAACTATTGCAGGTGGCAACTTCCCTATAATTGTGGTCATGGTTCCCCAAGAAAGTGGAATAGGAGCAGTTGGCTCATTATGTAAAAACTAACCCAGAAGACCTAGGCATTGATATAAAACTTCCCATTGAAGACAGCCGAGGCTACTCATTCTTGAATTGTGATCATTCTGAGTGAATGAAGTGCACATGAGAAATTCGATGGAGAGGACTTAATGAAGTGATTTTGAGGGGTTAAATGCTAAAGATTGAGCTTGTGCAACTACTCTAAGCTGAAGTTCTTACTGCTGTGAGCAGGGCTGAATTACTGATGTATATCCAGTAAAGTGACAAAGGATCTGAAGGTTACATCTCTCACCCAGTACTCTACCAGGAGGACTAGGAGACAGGCTTGGGGGTCCTGAGAAATTGCAGAATAAGCTTTCTACAGGAGTTGGTTGGGAGGAAAAACCTCCTTAAGCTGTTGTCACCTCATCCATTTGACAAGTTCTACTTGTTCAGATTAAATTATAGTTTATCTACTGTTTCAGAAAAAAGATTACGAGTTTTCAAGTTATGCATATTATTATTTTATTAGGGTTAATGAAGAAGAAAGAGCATTGGTTATTGATAAAATTAGTGATTAGCAGTTTATATAAAAATAATAATAGAGATTTTGCTAAGTAAAAGGTGAATAGAAAATAATTACCAAACTGTATTTTTCCACGCCTTTTACAAGGCAGTACTCTAGTACAGCTGGTTACTTAGTTAGATAAGTAAGATTAGTTTATAAACTCTGAATGTAAAATGCAAATAATTACTTTTATAGTTTTATGTGATTTATTTACAGAAATCTAGCTGTACTTGCTCTGTCTACTGAAAGTAACTGCATTATCTCATTACAGGAAAATAGTAGATTATATAAAAATCACTAGTAATTATAATATTCATAGAATTATTACTAGTTTTAATACTTATTATAAATACAATAAACAAAGTTTAATAAACAAGTATATGAACAGTAAAAGTGGTACTTAGGGTTTAACCTGGCTAGTACTTCATAGATATTTATAATTATTTATTCATGCTTACTATTATACTTTGATTTTCTGAAAGCACGGGTGTTTTTACTACAACCCACAAGAACCATCTAGGGTTTACAGGAGATAAGGTTTATCTCTGAAATAGACTTTTATCTTCTTTTTATGATACAAAAACCTAATAACATTTTTCTAAACTTAATAACAGCAGTAAATATTTATTAATAAAACAAAATAAATACAGAACTAAAATTATTTCTGTAAAACCATCTCATTACAGAACTGTAGATTATCCAATATTAATAACCTTTTTAGAGAAACAGAACATTTTATTCACCCAATAACACTGCAAATCTAAATAGTAACAATTACTATAAACCATTTATACTAAATGTAAATTTAAATTAAGATAACACTGTAAACAAACTATATAGAGACGAAACAGAATAAGCATAATGGCCTATGGCCTCTTATAACATCTGTCGAGGCTTAAGCCTGATCAAAACAATTTATACAAGTTTAAACAAAAATAGTAAATCAAAAAGTTTTTACATTTTCCCTGGCCGTAAAAGGCTCAACCAAAAACCTTAAGTCATGGCTGCAACAACCTTAAAACATTCCACATAACAACCTCTAGGGTTTTAAAAGTAGTATTTTAAAACAAGAAGCAATATTATAACACAGTAAACCAAGGCTGAGCCAACAACTAGCACGACGAAGCTTCCATATTTTACCGACCACCACAACTTAAATTGCAGGAGAAACCCTTAGTATAACTGGGGCTTACCAGGGTTTGCATGGTTGAAGTTTGAAGAGATGTGCTAGCATCCAACATTCAAAACCGAGAGAGAAACCTACGTAGTAAAACAATAATAATTACAATCTTTATAATGTATTTGAAATTGTTAATTTTAATGTAGAATGAAAACNCCAACATTCAAAACCGAGAGAGAAACCTACGTAGTAAAACAATAATAATTACAATCTTTATAATGTATTTGAAATTGTTAATTTTAATGTAGAATGAAACCCTTAACATGCCGTTGTTACTTGTTCAGGTACATAGGGTACTCCCAAAAGACCGAACACCTAGAGCAACCACTTCACACAAAAAGATCACAGATCAATACACTGATGTTTGTCACGTGGTTAAAACCCTTGAGAGAGAAACGGTCCACAACACCAACCAAATAGCTATTTGGAGCAATTTATTATGCAAAAGAAAGAAAGTTACATGACCTTCTCATAATCGATCAACTAGCCAAGGACCCTCCATGCTCTTTAAATAAAGATCATAGACCAATCGGGTGTTAAGTCGCAGATCAATGGTAGGTTGATCTAAGAGAAGTTGAACTGTTGGATCACTCTATGTCTAGAACATATCGTGACCATTGGATTAGAATATTTACAAATACATACTAATACATACTAAAGAAACACACTTTTACCTAACAGATATATTACACAAGTTGATCTTAACTAACTCCTAAGTGTCTAAATATCCTAACATCTCCCCTTAAGAACAACTTGGGATAGGATTGAAGGATTTACAAAAGTGACAATATTAGGAGAAGGAAGGACATTCCTGAACTCCTAACATAGATCGAAGTTTAGAAAACTTTGCTTTTGTAAGAGACTTGGTGAAGATGTCTGCAACTTGATCATCTGTAAGGCAATAGAGCATTTCAAGAACACCATCATGAACAAGATTTCTGATGAAGTGCATGTGTAGCTCAATGTGTTTGCTGCGTTGATGTAGAACTGGATATTTGGCAAGCTTGATGGCACTTTGATTGTCGCACCAAAGTGGAGTAGGTTGCTGCTGCTCGAATCCAAACTCTGAAAGGATCTATCGAAGCCATAATACTTCTTAACTGGCATTAACTGTGGCTCGATATCCTGCTTTTGTTGAAGAAAGAGCAAGAGCTTGTTATTTCTTACAAGCCCAAGTGACAAGTCCAAATCCCACACTGAAAACATAACCTACAGTAGACTTTCGATCATCAGGATCGTCGGCCCAATCTGAACCAGTGAAACCAACCAACAAAACTTTCCCCCCTGTATTGTAATGAATCCCAAACTGAATTGTACCTCGAATATATCGAAGTATTCTTTTTGCTGCTTTCCAATGACTTTCATGAGGTGTTTGCATATAATGGGAAACACAACCAACGACAAAGGAAAAGTCAGCACAGAAATGAGCCAAGTATAAGAGACTACCAACAAGATGATGATACAAGGTGGCATCTACTTCAGGGGAAGTACAAGTGGCAGAAAGTTTGACTCCAAACTGGAAGGGAGAAGGGGCTGGTTTACAATCTTCCATGTGAAAGCGACAGAGAAGGTCACAAGCATACTTAGACTAGGAAATAAAGATTCCTTCTTTGGTTTGCAAAACTTGGAGACCAAGAAAATAATGCAAATGTCCTAAGTTAGACATTTCAAAATTTTGCTTAAGACTGGATTTCACATGGGTTAAAAGTTTAGGGTCACTACCAGTAAGGATAAGATCATCAACATAAAGAACAAGTATGATGAGATGGTTTCCTATTTTCTTGGTATAGACATTGGGATCAGAATGGCATCTAGAAAAACCTATGTCAATGAGAAAGCTATCCATTTTGGCATACCAAGCTCTAGGAGCTTGCTTAAGGCCATATAAGGATTTCTTAAGGCGACAGACAAGGCTAGAGTTTTCTTGAATATATCCAGGAGGTTGTTCCATGTAAATTTCCTCCTGTAAATCACCATGTAAAAAGGCAAACTTGACATCCATTTGATGGACTTCTCAATTATGTAAGGCTACAAGGGAAAGAACAAGGCGGATGGAGTTCATTTTTGTGACAGGAGCAAAGGTTTCATTGTAGTAAATCCCTTCAACTTGGGAAAAAATTTTGGCAACTAACTTTGCCTTAAGTCTTTCAACACTTCCATTTGATGCATACTTAGTTCTGTAGACCCATTTACATTTGACAAGTTTTCTTCCTTTTGGAAAAGGAACAAGATCCCAAGTATTGTTCATCATTAAGGAACGATATTCTTCATCCATGGCTACATCCCAATCTGGATTTCCTGAAGCTTCTGCAAAAGTTTTTGGATCATGATTCTCAAAAACTTGAGCCAAAAGAGAAGAGGCTCGCTAAAACTGAGAACGAGTTCGATGTTGATCTCTAGGATCACTGACAAGATCACTAGCTGCTTCACATGTTGAACGGACCCATCGAGGAAGTATTGGTGCTGGTGCAACTGGAGGAACATGAGCAAGCGGAGGTGGATTTCATCCTCACTGTCATCATCAAAAATTAGAGTTGAAAACCTGTCAAGAAAGTTGGAAGAAGAATAAGAAGGCACAATCGTCGAATCAGGCTCGCAGGTCAAAGATGGCACACCCGCCAAGTTAGGCTCGCAATCCAAGATATTTTCATCAAATTTAACATCTCTTCTAATGATTATATCATGTGAATATGGCTGAAGAAGTCTATAACCTTTTACATCTTCAAAGTATCCAACAAATATGCACTTTTCACTTTTAGGCTGCAATGCTTTCTATTTTTCATCCGAAATGTGAGCCCATGCTTCACAACCAAACACACGAAAGTGACTTACATCTGGTTTAAATTTACTCCATGCTTCTTTCGGTGTTATACCTTGTAAAACTTTAGTGGGTGTGCGATTAACTATGTAATTTGCATAATTTATGGCTTCAACCCAATATTGAAGACTTAGTCCCTTAGATTGGATCATACAATTAGCCATTTCTTTTAAAGTGCGGTTCTTCTGTTCAACTACACCATTTTGTTATGGTGTATATGGAACAATGTGTTGTTGTTCGATTCCTTGTTCAGTGAAGAAAGTAGTGAACTTGTTGTTAACATATTCTCCTCCATTGCTAGATCTTAACTTAATAATTTGATGACCAGATTGTTTTTCAACAAAGGCCTTGTAGGCCAAGAACATGTTAAATATTTAGCTCTTAAGTTTTAGGAAGTAAACCCAAGTGCGTCTGGAGTAGTCGTCAATGAAATTTAAGAAATATTTGAAACCAGAAAATGATGCAGATGGAAGAGGGCCACACAAGTCACTATGCACAAGCTCCAAGGGAACTGAGACATGCCAAGAGGCACGTTTGTCAAAACTGTCTCGATGATGTTTTTCGAGTACACAACCGAAACAAACACCATCCTTGCAAGATACCATCGGAAGACCAGTCACCATATTGTATTTACATAGTTGTTGCAATGAACAATAATTTAAGTGAGCAAATCGTTCATGCCAAAGTTTCCTCAAGTTATCACTATGAGCAACAAAAACTGAAGGAAAATGTGGTGACCCAAATTTGTTAAATTTATACAACTTGGTAATATCATCAATGGTTTCAGTAGCAAGGACATTTTGAGGATTTTTAAAATCCTTGATTACAACTTGGTGAGGGATAAACGTCACAATTTTACCTTCACCCGAATGAGTAATTTGATTGACTGATAACAAATTGCAAGAAATTTTTGGAACACATAGTACATCACTAAAATGACCATTTTCTACTAGAACTGTTCCAGATCCTACAACACTTAGGGATCTATCATCACCAAAAAATATTTGCTTGGTGTTACATTCATGAGTAACCAGAAGCACAAAGTGCATGTCCATGAGAGGTAGATTCTGAAGACGAATCTAGGTTGATGTGGTGCATGTGGTGCTTCTTCATTGCTGCTTCCAAGGCTGCCATCTTCTTGAAACACTTAGATTCATCATGATTATCTTTCCCACAAAAATTGCAATGAAGCTTAGTCTTATTCTTTCTTTTTGGCTTGCATCCTTTGTCATTTTTGAAAGAAGGAGCTAACTGAAAGGGTTTAGGACCCTTGTTGTTTGGCTTATTATTATGAAAATTATGTTTCTTGGGAGGCTTGGACTTTTCTTTCTGTTGGGACAATAAGGCTTTCCCAGATGTATCTGCATTGTTAATTATTCCAAGATGAATGAGTTTATCTTGATCTCTAATTAAGGAATCACAAAAGGATTCAAGACTAGACTCTTGATAGCTAGCTGCAGTCAAGGATTCTTTCATGGAGTAGAATGTAGATACAAAAACAGAATATGCAGGTCCAAGTTTGGAAAGAATATGATAAATACATTGTTTGTCTTATTTCTTAATCTTGCATTCTTCGCATAAGAGTCTAAGAGTTTTATACTTAGATGAATAGTATTGAATGCATGAAAAGTCACTTGGATTCAAAAAAATCAACTAATTCTCAAGTTGATGACCTCAAATTTCATTGTGTTTACCAAACACAGATTCCAACTTTTCTCAAGCTTTATCAGGTTCATCAATTCCATATATGTGGAATCGCAAATCAATAGAGATTGACATCACAATCAATCCACGAACTTCATCACATATATTTGTCCATTTAATTTTCTTATCATCATCAGTGGGTTTTGTTTCTTTCCCTGAGATAATTCTGAAAAGTCCCCTACTTCATAGAACATCCTCCATACGAGATTTTCATGAGAAATAGTTAAAACTTGTAAGTATAATATCATAAGGGGCGGCCATACTGTAAATTAATGATTGAAATAATAGAAACTAACTGTCAAGATGGAAAGAGCTCGAAAAAATATGTTGTTTAAAAAAAAATAGCACTGAAAACTGATTCTGGATGATGAAGTTATGCTTGATCAAAGAAAATGTTGAAGATGTCCCCAATAGCTTTTTTTTTTCTTTTTCTTTTTTATTTAAGTGAGATGCACTTTTACAATAAGTAACTTGAAAATAGAAATTGCATACACTAAAAGGTAACTTGATAAGACTTATCAAGGAATAAAACAACTTTGAACCAAGTGAGCTAAGTTTGAAAGGTATGTAAAAGAATGGAAAGAGAAAGGGTTTTTTTTTTTTACTCTTCTCTCTTGTTCTCCGTGCTTACCTTTTTCCTCTACAAATCACAAAAAAAACGAAAAACAAAAAACAAAAAAAATTTCCACACTATGGGTAGGGTTAGATCTTGGTTAGCTTACTTGGAAAGACTATGTTTTCAAGTTTTCTCGCTATATCTGATTCGTCGTGATTACACAAGGTGCACGGCAAAGAGCATACGTAGCTGAGAAGACAAGAAAAAAACTTTCCCTTACTGTTTATGATTTGCCGCGATCGCGCAAGGTGCACTGCAAAGAGCATACGCAGCCAGGGAAGGCAACAGTCCAAGACTAAAACAATAAAGATCTAATAATAAAACTGATAAAATATGAGAGATTTAAAAAAAATTAAACAAATCCGTCATTGTAACATTATACCTTCATATTTGTCGAAATGGGTGTTTCTGAACAAACAAAAATGGTTTTCGATGAAACGAAAACTATTTCCCACTGGAAATGGCACTCCGGACGTAATGGAATAGCTCCCATAGGCCACAAATGCACAAAAAATCTAGAACCAGAAACCCTTTCAAAGTTTCGGCAACATCGGTTCCAAATCTTGATCAAAACTTAAAGCGGCTCTTCATAAACGCTTTGATACCATGTTCGGGTACACAGGGTACTCCCAAAAGACCGAACACCTAGAGCAACCACTTCACACAAAAATATCACAGATCAATACATCGATGTTTGTCACGTGGTTAAAACCCTGAAGAGGGAAACAGTCCACAGCTCTAGCCAAATAGCTACTTGGAGCAATTTATTATGCAAAAGAAATAAATTTACATGAGCTTCTCATAATCGATCAACTAGCCAAGGACCCTCCATGCTCTTTAAATAGAGATCATGGACCAATCGGGTGTTAAGCCACAGATCAATGGTAGGTATGATCTAAGAGAAGTTGAACCGTTGGATCACTCTATGTCTAGAACATATCGTGACTGTCGGATTAGAAACCCTCTCACTTGCGAAATGAAGGGTTAGGGAAATCATTTTAAGTCAACTTAACCATTGGATAAAACACCTCCACGTGTCCTCAGAAATTTTTCATCATCGTGGGTTGCAAGTCAATAGTCGAGTATGCAGTTTACAAATCTGCATTAAATCATTGTAATCAAATCTTAAATGATTCCAATATTATAAATTGGTTTGCCAATAATGCCATTTAATCATGGTCGGATCTATGCTTAGATCAAAACCATAGAATTAATAAATTGATTGTTCACTTTTACTAGACAAGTAGGATATATTGTTATCTAACTAGGTTTATATAATAAAGGTAAATCACTCTTCTTTTAATAAGCAAAACATTAATGAGAAGGGTAATCTCATCCTCCCTTGAAGTAAACATATGATTTATAGGGTTTTTGAGAGAGATAGTGTAACTAGGGCCAAAGTAACCTTTTGTATTTTATAAAGGGGCAATAATGCCTCAAGGAAATTACAAATCTTAACAACTATATTTTGAAGCGAAATTATAATTAGAGGATACACTAAGAAACAAGGTTAAAAGTCACAAGTATAAAGAATTACCAAGTGAAATTAAAGTGTAAAAATGGGCTCTTTTAAATACAAGTGGAACCTTGGACCAATTTCTGCAAATCAATACACAGTTGGAAAATCAAATAAAGTGCCACCCATCTACTCTTAATATGAGTTTTAGTTGTAAACCAATGACTATTTATTGGAAAAGACAAAAAATAAAATATATAATTTAAGGATCAAGTAGTTTTCTATCTTTTAAGAATTCATCTAATAATAGAAACCCTAGGGTAAGGGTAAATTTGATAATACATCTAATGAGTACGCTGACCTAAGATCTCTTAGAAAACAAACTCTATGGACAAGAAATGATTAAGTTAGTTTAACAACTCTAAGTATCTTGTTTATGTTTGCAAAAGAAATCAAATGAATATGAGTTAAAAATCAACTCTAAGTGTGAGGGTAGATATAAAATGAAAAACATAAAGCTGGTGGAAACATATCTTTTGCTTATTAAAAAAAAAAAGGTCATCAAAACTTATGAGCTGAAATAGGAATATTCTTCATAAATAATCTTAATCATCCAATTTGATTTGATTTCATTTTGATAGTAACTTGGTCATGCATTTTAACCCATGTGTATGCAGTTTTGTTTTAACATCTTTAGGGAGTTTTGATGACTTTAATAAGGTCAACGTTAGCTTTTCGGAGACAAGCTGCATTTAAACATTCTAACTCTAGCATCATATTTATGCTAGTGAAGTATCTTTCTTGACCTAGATATATATATATATATATATATATATATATATATATATTTTTACTGGAACAAAACGCTTACCTGTTAGAACTTGTAAAGAACCATAAGTTTCACTATGTTAGCTATAAGCTAAGTAAGCCCCGATCACACCTAAGAAATTTTCCCTACTTGACAAAAGAAAACAATAACATACTTAGCATTAGTAAGAGATAGATTCTTTTCTACTTTCTGGAAATTGCAACTACTAGGTTAAAACAGGACTAACACGGTATTTAAGATAAGCCTTTAAGTTATATAGAACCATATACAAGAAGTAATCTTTGTTTCTCTTTCAAACTGTTTAAATATCTGCTAACAGTTAATGGTTTATTAGCTTCGACATTTGACATTTTATGTCACATGAAAATTTTAAATTTTTACAATTTTTTGAGTTATTACAGACTGAGGGAGTCGTTTTGGCCCACGTGAAGCCACAGAACGATTTTGGAAATGAATTCCACAAGCTGGGTCGTTTTTCCCCAATTGCCATTTCTGATTTTGGCTCCCATGACGTTTTTTCATCAAGCCCAGAACTTGTATTTGTTGTGTATGCATCTTTGGTTTTGGTATGAATTGGTTTGGAGTGGAAATGGGGTCTGAACTAGCTTGATAAAAACTAGTGTAGGAAGGAACCTCACAGACATATCTAGAGGGGTTGGTTTTCTTCCTTGCACACCCTGAATAACACTGGAATGGAAGGCATAGCCTGAGGGATAGTGTAGCAGAGAAGGCGATGCTTCCTTGTGTTGGGTGTGCAGATGTTTTAGGAGCCAAGCTCGATCTGGTGCAGGTGTCCATTGCTCTGTGGTTAAGCTCACTAGCTTAGCAGTTCAAGCTTTCTACCTCCCTAACAGCCTGATAAACCCAACTGTGTGGCTTGGTTGAATTTTGATATATCCTTGGCTATGTGTGAGTTTGCTAATGTTCCCTTATTCCTTGTGGGAATCATGCCCAACTTGGGGGTGGCAGTGCTACTGAGAGATTAATGAGCACACTGGCTTATGTTTGGGTGGAACATTGCAGCGACATAGCTGGTTGCAGGACAAGCTTCTTTCAAGATAAGTATCTCTTGTGCTAATCTTTACATTTGTATTTGCTTGATGAAATATGATGAACATGTCTAATATGTTGAATGCTTGAATTTGCTTTCGCTGTAGATTGCATTAAGCATCTATATATGTTATGTTCAATGCATTTAAATTTAATTATCATGTAAAATGGGCTAGTTTGCCCATTTTAGATACCACTACGGTCACGTTCTCTCTCTGGTGGACGGGAGGGGAGGTGATAGCTCGATCCAACGATTCAGTGTTTCTAGTAATGTGTGTTCCTTCCATTCAATATTTGTTTTTAAGAAAGAAGCAAGAGAGGCTCTCACTGCTCGGGAAAAAGGACAGACAATAAATAGATGGTTCACATATTTCTCCTCCGAATTAGACAAGCAACATCTGCTAGGACCATTCCATCCCCTTCCAACCAAATTTTCCCAGGTGCTTATACGATTATCAGTGCAGAGCCAGACAAAACATTTAAGCTTTATTGGAATGTGCCAAAGCCAAAGGTGTTGGTATCACCAACCTTTTAACATTTCCAAATTAGATGTAACAATACGTTCATACACAATTTTGTCGAGACTTCTCCATTTTTAGTATTGTACATCCACAACAATTTATCCTTATGGTATGCAAGTTTGATACCCCCATGGGGTAAACCTCTATTAAAATGTGACCATTCATCCTTCCAAGGTCCATCCAACTCCAGGTCATTCGCAATCAACCAGTAGGAAGTAGAAACAATACCTTCACCCAAATTGTGAGCTTGATTGAGAGAATTAATTCCATGATAATTTAAGTATGAAAGTAGTTCCAAAGAGAGAATGTAGTTTTTGTTCAATCCAACAATTGGATCAATTCCCAGCTTAATCGAACATCCATCACCAAATTTCCATCCCATTGCTCTGTTGATCCAAGAGAGCACCCTGATAAAGCCATTCCAGTAATGTGGCGTACGCTGAACAGACTTCACTTGCATTCGAAGCTAGCTTTCAATAGAACTTTTTAAAGATATTTTTCCTGTATTACCCGGTTCCAAAGACATTGCTACCGAGCATAAGCCACATGCTCTTAATCCTGAGCGAGATATTGAGCCATTCTAGGTTTTTTATATTCCAACCCCCAAAAGCAAAAGGCCTTGAGATGGTTTTCTAATCGACTAAATGCAACTTGTGCTTATTAACTGATCCACCCCAAAGAAAGGTAAACATATATTGCCAGATTCTTCTTAAAATAGATTTTGGCATCCTAGCCAAAGAGAACCAATATATTGGAATGCCACACAAAACTGATCTGACGAGAATCAACCTACCACCCAAAGATAAGTACTTATAGGACTAATTACCAAGTCTTCTTTCAATGTTTTTTATAATCCACTGCTAGTCGTTCAAACCATAGTACCTCAAGGGTTTTAGTCAATATCCCAAGTACTTAAATCTTTTTTCAATAGGATCCAATTTGTAAGGGAGGATAACTCCAATGTTGCTGATCACTTCCTCTTTTAAGTCATTGTAGAGAAAGGAATATTTCTCCAAACTGATACTCATCCTTGATTCCGAATAGAAAAGATCGAGTTCATTCTTATAAGCTTGCCATTCCTCTAAGGTTATGTTTCCAAATAATACTACATCATCCATGAAGAGTAAATGTGTAATGGCTAGAGTGGGCAAGAGTCAAATACCTTGGATTTTCCCATATCTCTTTGCATCTCCTATTTGGAGACTGAGTCCTTCGATTACTAATAAAAAGAGAAGAGGTGACAAAGGACATTCTTGTCTTAAGCCCCTAGAAGCTTTGAAGAAACCAGAAGGTGGTCCATTGACAAGTACAAAGAAATTTGTAGAAGAGACACATCCCATAATCCAGTTTACAGTGTCTACTGATAGGCCCACCTTTAATAAAATGAGGCACGGGAAATTCTAGTGTACTCTATCAAAGGATTTTATGAGATCAAATTTAAGTACCATCACTTCCATCTTCTTGATCTTAATGGTGTGTATGATTTGCTGCGAAATTCCCACAACTTCGAGGATTTGTTTGTTCTTCAGAAAACCGAATTGTTCAATAGAGATAACCCTGGCTAGTACAGGCTTTAATTTGTTGGAAATAATTTTTGAAATAAGCTTATAAATCAAGTTACATAGAGAGATTGGATGAAAATCCACATGGGATTTAGGCTTTTCATATTTCGGGATGAGATTAAGAAAGGTTGAGTTGAAAGAGTGAAGAATCTTACCCTCCCTCCGGGATTGTTCAATTGCCTTTAGTAAATCAACACTCAACAACGCCAAAAAGACAGAAAGAATTCTATTGACCAGCCATCCGGACCAAGACTTTTGTCCTTCTTGAAACTCTTCAAAGTTGTCTCTAACTCCTCCATCGAGACCTCCATTCCCATAGATGTTGCTTCATCATAAGAGAAAAAGGAGGGAAACAATTTTATGACCTTTAGTTGATCCGAAATGGGAGCACTGCCATCGTCCTTAAAAAGTGTCGAGAAGTGATTTTCCGCCATCGCTTTAAGATGAGCTTCATCACGAACGATATTACCATCATCATCCTGTATATCCTAGATAGAATTGCTATTTCTCCTTGCATTTGCAAAAATCTGAAAAAAAAAACTTTGCGTTGGCATCCTCCTGTTCTATCTAGATGGCACAACTTTTTAATCTCAAAGTCAAAACCTCATGAGCCATAATTTTCTCTTTTCAGGTCCTAAGAGATATCGATTTATAAGACTCCTCGGAAAGAATGCTAGAAGGTGAGTTTAGGAAAAGGTGTTATATCTCCACCTCAATGTTAGCCAATTCCAAACCCTAACTCACTTTCTTCTTCTTTTCCTAGTTTTTCACATCACATTTCAGGCGTTTTAATTTAAAAACTAAACAGTTCATATCATCATTTTCAAAATGTGTTACCTCTGCAAACCAAGATCATCTAACAAGGAGCAAGAAATCTTCCTCCATCAGCCAAGCATGATTGAATTTAAATGGGAAACTTTGTTTGAAAGTTAAGTCATCCCACTCAAAATAGACCAGAAAGTGATATGAGATCACCGAAGGATAGGACCAAGTTTTGTATCTTTTGAAGAGTGGAAACAGTGAATCAAAAGACAGAAATCAGTCAATCCTCTTACTAATTCCTTCATCCCCAATTCTGTCATTCCTCCAAGTCGAGCCCATTCAAATAGGTGATAAGTCCACCAAGTTAGTCTGAATTAATGACTGTGAAAATAAGGAAGCTAGGGGATCGATGCATGCTTTCAAGCCCCAAATCTTAGCATCTGAAAGAGTGAAATTAAGATCACATGCAATAATCAGGTTGGGATGATTAAAAATCCCCCATCAACAAACGCATTCCAAAAGGGTTCCCTATCATGATAAGGACCATAACAGTTCATGTAAGACAAAATAGTGTCCAAACCCCTCAACCTGGCCTTCACCAAAATACTAGCTATGGAGGAAAAGGATTTACAACGGGATACCAAGGGATCCCATCCTGTTAAAAGACCACCAGAGAGACCAGTAAAATCAATAGCACAAGACTCCCAACCAGGTTTAAGTTTTGCAAAAAGTCAGAGAGCCTGGTCATGAGCACACATTGTCTCTTGTAAAAAAATCATACCAGGTCTTAAATCATTAAGCAAAGAGCCGAAAGCTTTTAACTTGATGAGCCCTCCAAAACCACAAACATTTAAGGTGAGAAGTCTCATTAATGACCCAATGCAGAGGGTGATGCTGCTCTAAGCACCCTGGAAGAAGAAATGTGATTCTAGGAGTGGACAACCCTGGCCACTTACTTAATCCTAGCAGACAAAGGACATAAAGTACCTCACTCCTAGAATCCTAAGAAGACCTATCTTGGTTAGGTTTTTTTGCTTTTCAAATGGTCACGTTCTCATGTCTAATGGAGGCTAAATGAACGGTCGAAGGTGACAAGGGAGACTTATCAAAGAAGACCGTGAGAGAGTTTAGGAGAGTTGGGTTGGTGAAAGAGGGAGAGTCCCGAGGACTGGAGGCATGTTCAACCCTTACCGGAGTTGACATAGGAGCCTCTCCTGATAAAGGAGGGGAATATTTCAGAGAGAAGAGTGGTGCTTCTGTCCTGGGAAACACAATACGTAAGGTTTCAATCATCGAAGGAGCTGGAGAAAAAAGAGTGTAATCACCTGAATCCCCAGAATCAAGATCCCCACCCACATCACAAGAAAGCTCTCTAACAATAAATTACCTATCCCCCCTAGGACTGACATACCATAACGAGAGACCAAAGATAGGAAGCACATGGGCCGACCAACGTTTGTAACTAACAATTTTTTCCACATCGACAATAAAATCCAGCTCCCCTTTGGTCAAATCTTCACAATTTGAAGGAGAAACAGAACTGTACATACCTGTTGCAATCAACAAAGGATGAGCCCCACAAATAACATAAAAAAATGTAGGTTTCCCGGTTTTCTAACATCATTCTCGGATGCTCCAGATGATGATGAGGAACTGTGCAACAATGAAGGGAATTTATTCTCGAGATGTCCAGTTTCATGGCGAAAATGACATTTGAAAGGGATATTTAGATAGTCCAATTTTTGTGCATGAACTTCATCATCCCAGAGAATGTCAATTTTCGGAGGCAGCCCGTAGATAACATCCATTTCGACCAAAACACGGGCCATTCATTTGTCAAATGTATGAAGGAAGTTTTTATTCATTGCCACAAATATACCCAAAGAGTTTGTAATGCCAATCAACACATCATGGCTCCGAATAGGAAAAGGCAGAGCTGGAAGCAGAACCCGCAAATGTCACTTCAAACCCTTTCACGAAGAGGGACAAAATTTACATGCCACCGACTGAGCACCACAGATCCCTTACGAATAGTCCAGAGATTGTTAAGTATCTTGGAGGCATCATTACCATCAAGAAAGAGGAAGACCAACCATCCATTCATAAGACGACTTACAGTTGGCACATACTTTATCAAGGGCTTCCAATGCAAAGTTTTCCACTCCACTCAATCTTCTTTTTCCATTTTGTAATACTCAAGCCTGCCAACGAAGGTTCTAGTGCATAAAGCTTCGACTTTTTCCATATAGACGTCCCAACCAAGAACGAAGCTGTGTTTTGCCTCTAAAGCTTTAAAGGCCTTCACCTTTTGCGAAGTTTTAAAAGCCTTGAATAGTAAGGCACTAAAACCATCGTCCGGTTCCAAAACTGGCTCAGAGGGTTTCAACCCTGCCATTTGACTGAACATGAATGAAAGAAAAGGTAAGCCAACTGACAAACTCCAGCATGGTACAAACAAAGTTTCGACAATAGAAACCTAAAAAAAGAATTCAAGTGGAACAACCCGAAAAAACTTTCACACAACCAATAATGTTACAAACCCCAAATGTCAAAAAGGAGGCTCGTGACCAGGAGACGCACATGCCTCCCACCGAAGGATAACTAAAGGGTTATAAGGAAAAACCCTAAACACAAGTCAGAGGAAAATAGGTACATACAAAGTTCTGACAACATAAACAAAAAAATAAGAATTCAACCATTGGAATAACTCGGTAAAACCGTCGCAAAAACAATAATGCAACCAGACCCAAAAGTCAATACGGTGGCTCATGACCAAGAGAAGCACGTGCCTCCCACTATAGGTTAACCAAAGGGTTATAAGGAAAAACCCTAATCTCAACTCATGTCGAAAAAACCACCACCGAAAAGAAGATAACCTTGTCCCCTCAATAAAAAACCCTGGAATTGCTCCTTCAGAACCAACCAACTACAGTAAAAGGTCAGAGAAAGGAGCTTAGGTTAAAAAAAGACTAAAAAAAAAACTAAACCTAAGACAAACTGATAGATAAAAGAATAGCAGATAAAAATAGTAGAGCATTCCCACTTTTTTCATGGTTGGTACTAAGTCCTCCGCATAAGAGGACGAACTCCATGTCTATCAACCATCTTGGGTTCCAAAAGTAGAAGAAACAAGGGAAAACAACAACCCCAAACCAAGGTGACCAGGATTGTTCTACTCACGAGGA
Source organism: Pseudotsuga menziesii (assembly GCA_001517045.1). Classification (NCBI taxonomy): domain Eukaryota; kingdom Viridiplantae; phylum Streptophyta; class Pinopsida; order Pinales; family Pinaceae; genus Pseudotsuga; species Pseudotsuga menziesii. The sequence continues at coordinate 1,126,773 of LPNX011129804.1, read as the reverse complement.
CAAGGGTAGCCCAACTCTAATGAGCCCTACCGCCCAAAGCTTCAACCTTCATGCCTCGCAAAACCCTGGTTGCAGACGATCAAATCCTATCCTCTCCCCCATGAAAGTGATAAAGCACATATATCCTGAATTCAAATTATACACAGTTTATTATACACTCGACATTAAAACCTCAAATTATGAAGACATATAATCTTGTTTCCGACATAATAAATTTTAATTATACATAATTTATCATGCATGACAATAAATCCTTAAACTATTGAACTAATAAAAATCAAAATAAATATATAATTTTAATTAATAAAGTTAAGTTAAAATAAAAATTTCAAAAAGATCAAACTCAATTAATCAAAAGTCAATGAAAATCGAATAAAATAGTACCTAACCTTCTCGAGAGACTAATAAGAGATATACTACTATATTATCTAGACAATTAAATATAAAGTAAACTCCAAGGTAAAATAATTCATCTTCATTTCCTCCCTCAAAAGCACTTCATAATCCCACTCACCATCTCCTCATCACATCAATGTGTCATTCCATCGAGGATAATGGAAAGCGGGGAGTGTATTTAAAAATTATGGTTAAATAATTTCAACGGTACGGCAACATTGAAATATGCAGATCGAAATTTTGATTTCTTTCTGGTAAAGAAATCCTGCAATTATTATTAAAATCACACAAACCTGGGCCACCCCACCACCCAAGATTGGTCCCATTACAAAATTGAATTCAAAATTCTTTGTAGAGGGAAAGCATAAAGCATTTCGGACTTGGCAGGGGATGAGTCACGAAACATATTTTTTAAGCTGCCCAAATTACATCCCATTCAGGAGTTCATACAGATGCGAGTCACTTTCAATCGAGAAGGCTGCTTATAAATCTGCACCGCGTTGCATTATCTTCTCTAAAATTGACAGAAAATTCATTGTTGGACTGCGTCCGATTCGGGCCCTTGATCATGGTAATCTCTTTAACCTACATTGTTATGCCCTGGAGTAATGTCTTTATGGAATTTTGCTTTACCTCTACTTTCCGATTGCAATATTTCTTTCATCCTGTATATGTATAACAGGAAAGCAGACCGGGGACTAACCAAAGTCAGGAGCAGAGGGAGACAACAAAGAACCCCGAGGATCTAACTGCATTTGTAAGTTTTCTCGTTTGATTATAAATGAGTTGGGCTTAACCCACGCACCGACCCACACACGCACATTTGAACAACAGATCCATTTATCTGTAAAACCAATAATGGAAATGCAGAATTTGGTATGTCTTTCTGATTTGGATGTTAATTTTTCAATGGGTGAGATGATTTTCTTTGTTGTTCAAGCACGCCCAACTGCACTGCTGACCATGTAGTAATGATATATTGATTTGAGCACACTGATATTATTCCAAGAGTGGGTTCTTATTTATTTTTCCTTGTGTTCAGCATTTCCAACTGCACTGCGAAGAATGCAATAGCAATTTTCTGCATTGTTTGCTCACTACGCAGCTTTTTTTTTTGTTCATGCGGAGGCGTTTTACTCATTTTGATGGTGTACAATTGTAATGTCAGTTATGCAATTTGTGGTTTAGTGCATTGTTTGGCCTAAAATTCAATGAAGCATGCATTAAGCCATTGATACATTTTAGAAAAGTAAGGATATCTGCAGAAGGAAGAGAGCTTAGGTATGGATCACAATTTCATTGTCTTCAAGTTGGTGTAGAGATCAGGAATATGGCTTTCTGTCTGGTTAGGGTCGTGTTAGACATGCGAAGATAACGTTTGCAGTGGCTGCACAAGCACGTTGTTAAGACTTTTGCCAAGAAAGATTGCTTGATGGAGTACTGCATTATATGATTCTTGAAGCATCTCAAAGTCTAGTTTAGGAATCTTGATCTAGCATACTATATTCAAAGATCTTTAAGTTTATTTTATTTTCACCCACAGTAATAGTAAGATAAGGAACTTAGCCCCATTTCTTAGTATGGCTATATTGAGTTGTTAATAGAAGTGCGCTGTAAACAAACAATGGCTATGAAATTTAAACTCAGAATAGTAAGTGTAATGACAAAGTTGGATAGTTGACGGTTGGTTAAGTATAAGAATTTGGAATAATAGGATAAAATAATTTAGGACCGAACTCACTATGGTACTGGGCATTCAATTATTGGAACTTTCAATGAAATATTGGATCGATGCAACTCCAGCTCATACTCTGTCTAGTCCAAAACCTTAGATTAAGTTGGCTTTGTATCTCAGTAGGGTAGTGGGCGTTCAATTATACAAACTTTCAATAAAATGTTGGATCAGTGCAACTCCAGTTCATACTATGCCTAGTCCTAAACCTCGATTTAGTTAGCTTTATAGCATTGGTTATATCACAAATAGATTTGTTCAAGCCTCCCTACAGCCATAGAATTTCTTCTCTTTCTTTCTTTTGGGGACAATATAAAGTTCAACAGTAATGGGTCCCATAATTGACTGCAATACAAGGTCTAATAGATTCTACTCCCCTAAAAGGAAGAGAAGAAGTAATAATAAATAATATATATGTTACTCTGTAAAATAAACACATTCAGTTGCAGTCATTACTTCAAACTTCAAGGGTGCTATAGTTATAACTTCTGCCATAGATCTTTTCTTGTGTGGTATTTTGTCTTCAACTGTAATTACAAAATCTCTTTAAGGTTATGAGTATGAATGGGTTCAATAGCATATAGGAACCCTCCTTGACTATTTAAGAGCAATGGCCTAATTAAATTTCACTTCCTGTTTCTTGTAAAAGCCTAAAACTAACCTGCAGATAGGAGCGCATTTTGAGAAAGCTTTTCTTGCCATAGAGTTACGATTATGAGGGATAGTTGTGTAGTCTCAATACTCAATATTGGAAAGAACATTGTAACTACTCATTAGAGAATGGAAGTATATCTTGAGTACTTTTAGAATCTAGATCATTGATATGGCCTTTAGAAAAGAGGCAGTTCATATATAGGATGACATGCAAATATGTTGAAGACCAATGATAACAACCCTAGATGCAATGTACTTTTGCGGAATGCAAATGCTGACCACAAGAAAGGGAAAAATACTCCTGAAAGACTAAACAAATTTCCCCAAGAAATGGCGATTTTCGAAATAATCTGGTAAAAAATGAACAAATGGCACAACAAATAAAACAGACTGAAAATTTTGAGCGATGAATAATTTATAACGGGGCAAAGGAGTGACGGAACGGTGAGGGTTTCGATCTTGAGAGAGAGGGTTTTGGGGCCTCAAAGGAGGGGGTGTCTGCAGGCGGATCGGCGTGGAGGCCAGCACTCAGCTGGTGAAGGGCTCACCCAATGGCGTTACAGAGAGGGGCCTGCTCCCCCTCTGCATCCAACAGACAAGGCATGACAACAAACCAGTAGACATAAGGTGGCCAGAGGGACAGAGCGGGAGAGATTGGGGAAGACGGAGGGGTCGGGATCCAACTCTGAACGCCAAATCGGGGTTTGGGAGGCTGCCTCATGCGTGCTCAGACCATTCTTGCGCTCCAGATTAGATCGGAGAAACTTCGAGAAAAGATAGAGCTCTAGAAGGAGAAAGCTTTGATAGGCAAGTTTATTGGAATTTGGCTGAAGGAAAGGGATCTGATTCGTTGGATCAAGCACACTTGGAATCCCAAAGGGCACTATGATCTGCACCTGGAATCAAAGGTTTTTTCACCATAATCTTCTTCAACCAGGAGGATCAGGCTCGGATCTTGAAAGGGGGCCCCTATTTTTTCTTTTTGGTGGGCCTCTATCTTCGACCATGGAAAGAAAGATTCAATCTGGAGAAAGAAGACATGAGGGTTGCCTTAGTATGATTCGTTTGTACTCCCTGCCGTGCGAGTATTGGGACCTAGAGATCCTTCAAGATATTGGGAACATGCTGGGGGAATTTGTGAAAGCATCGAAACAGACCAAACATCAGAGGTACATTGCATTTGCCCGCATCTGTGTTTACATGGATCTGTCAAAAGAGCTCCAAGAAGCCATCAACTTAAATTGGGAAGACGAAGAATGGCAGCAACCAATCGACTATGAACACATTTCGTTCAGATGTAGACAATGCCATGATTACGGGCACTTCAACTGGAATTGCCCAAAGAGTTGCTAGCAACCTTTGGTCGTGCAGCAGAAGCAGGAAAAGATAGAGGATAAGGATGGCTTTGTTTAGGTCTGGAACAGACAGAAGCCTCGATCGAGTCCAACACAGCAACAAGGAAGAGTGCCCAAAGGGGGAAAATCAATCAATAACAACAGATTTGTGATTTTGAGTGAGAGGGAAGAAGAGGAAAGGCATGACAATAAGGATGGTACTAAAAAATCCCAATCGAACAAGATGGAGGCCAATGAGACGAAAGGCCCAGCTCACGAAGAGCAGACAAAAGCTATGGAGGAAGAGGGGTGGAGGACATGGACCCGGGGGAGCTAGATCTAGACGAGATTGAGAAAGAATGTGAGAAAAAAGGGAAATGTTATGTGTCACGGCGATAGTTGGAGCTCTTGTAGGAAGTTATCATTAGAACAAGGGCCAATCAATAACTCGGGATAGCTACTGAACCCTAGAAGGGAAACAAGCGAAAGCAATCGGAGGAGGACTCAAGGAGAGGAAGGAAGACAAACAAGCAAAGGATTGCAGAGATAAGCATCAAGCTCATCGAATCAGGTTAGTATCCCACGATTGTGGTGGCCTTTACTGAAGTTAACCGAATGAACCAATCGTTGCAATATTCAGGGTTGCAACCACACCCGGGAAAATTAAAGTTCTAGACAAGAAGCTTAAGATGGAGAAACCAATAGCCCTCTTTCTTTAAGAGACAAAGTGTAAGTATGAAACCCTAGATCAAGTAGGACATAGGATTTGGAAAGGATGTAGAACAATAACATTAGATTCTAATGGGATGGTAGGAGGATTAGCGATTTTGTGGCGACTGGAACTGGTCAGCTTATCAAACCTTTGGGCGACCTGTTTCTCTTTGATGACGGATTTCTCGATCCTAGATTCAGGGGAAAAGGGAACCTTAACTAACATCTATGGCCCCAACATGTTTACTTAGAAACCCTTGTTTCTGGAATTCTTTCGATGGGTGAATGGGCAAGTAGGCAACATCCCATGGATAATGGGAGGAGACTTCAATCTGATAACCTCTCTGGGGAAAAAAGGGGGGAAGAAGGAATATGGACAGATTCTAGGAATCCTTTAAGAATTTCATAGAGGAAAGTTAGCTAGTTGACTTAGAAACAGGAAGGATTGCAGAGATTGGGATCATGGTATCAGGGATGTACCAATTCCAACAGAAGCTGAAGGCACTGAAAGCAAGGATACACACATGGAATAAAGAAGACTTTGGAAACATATTCCAAGACAAAAAAAGATTGATATCCCAACTAGAGGAGATCCAAAGAAGGGGCATGAATGAAGGGTATGAGGATGATCTCAAACAACAAGTAAAATATCCTCTCTCCCAGATAGCATTGAGGGAGCGACAAGAAGAAATATACTAGAAGCAAAAGTCAAGGAACCAATGGCTTCAGGAAGGAGAACATAACACTAAATTCTTCCATAGCACGATGATACAAAATAGACAATATTCGAAGATCCATTAGCTGAGGAAGACAGATGGAAGGCATGTTGAAACCAAAGAAGAAATAGAGGAATTGGTCAACCACTTTAAACAGGCCATGACAGAGTATCAGATGAACATACAACAAGACATTGAAAAAATAACCCAACACCTTCTAGTGGTGATCACTCAGGAACACAACGACATTTTGATCAAACCAATAGAACTACAAGAGGTAGAGGACGTTATGCATCAGATGAACCTGGGGAAGGCCCTGGGTTGGACGGATTTACCTCCAATTTTTTCCATTATTTTTGGGACCTCATAAAATAGGAAGTTTGGGAAATTGTTGAAAAATCATGCCAAGCTCATGGAGTCCTAAGCACTTTTAACGCGACCTTCATGGCTCTCATCCCCAAATCAGAGGGAGTAGATACGTCGGGTAAATTTAGACCCATAGCTCTATGCAATGTAATCTACAAAATAATTTCTAAAGTTGTGGCCAATAGACTGAAATCGATCTTGCCTCCTTAGAACAATCTGGGTTCGTGGAAGGAGGACAAATCCTTGACTGCATTATTCTTGTCCATGAGGCTATCCATTTCCTGAAAGTAACCAAAAAACCAATAATGCTTGTTAAACTCGATATTGCCAAAGCTTACGAAAAATTGGGTTGGCAGTATATGAGGGAAGTCCTGAAAGCCTTTGGATTTGGAGGCGACTGGATAGAATGGGTTATGAACATGGTTTCTTCCACATTTTTTTCAATACTATTGGATGGCTCTCCCACCCGCACGTTGAATCCATCCAAAGGTATCAGACAGGGGGACCTCCTATCTCCCTTCCTCTTCATTATCATGGCAGAAGGCCTCAATCGGCTAATCAAAATATAGACATCTAGAGGCGACATTCGCGGTTTAAACCTTTACATGGGTGCATACAAGCAAAACCATCAATAATTTGTGGATGACACCATGCTTATGGGGCACCCTTTAGTCCAAGAGCCAAGATCTTTCAAGAAATATTTGGCAATCTTTGCCACGGCTTCCGGTTTGGAAGTGAACCTGAAAAAATCCTCATATTCTTCTTTAACACCCTAAGGTTGACACAAAGGAACATTAATCGCATCCTTGATTTCTCGGCGGGGGCTTTATCGTCAAAGTATTTAGGATCTCCAATGGTAGAAGGGACGATTAAGAAGGTGTCGTGGCAAGACCTTCTGGACCGAATGAGGAAGAAGCTATCAGGGTGGGTTACTAGGTCGTTAAATTTTCCAAATAGATTGATCCTGGTAAAGTCAGTTCTCCAGGCCACATCGATTTACTTATTCTTTGTTTTGGTTGCCCCGATGGCAATCCTCAGGGAAATCTGCAATATCCAACGAATTTCCCTTTGGGGTGGCAATAGAGAAAAATCCAAAATAGCGCTGGTGGGATGGGACAAGGTATGTCAACCCAAGGACAAGGGTGGTTTAGCCCTCCGGGGTCCAGAGAAAATAAACGACGTCCTAGGATCCAAAATATGGTGGAGGCAGTGCACCCACACGAACGAGCCTTGGGATAAACCGTGGCACACGAATTACGCCCAAGACAGGTTCGACAATGACTTAGTTCGATTACGAGAAGAGAAAGCTGGCTCCCATATCTGGATGGTTGCTCAACAAAATAAAAGTCTCCTTTAGAACCATTGCTTCTGGGAAATAAAAAATGGGCATGAAGCGAACTTCTAGGAGGACTCATGGCACCAACTCCCTAAGCTTTTGGAAGACCCCAGATGGTAGGTGGCACGGGAAAGAGGTATAAGAGAAGGAAGGATAAAAGTGCACCAATATTGGTTTGAGCTGACTGATAACTGGGATTACCGAGAGTGGTAAGGTCAGGAATGGTTGGAACACTTGGCAATGGCGGAGGATGTGAAGGAACTTTAGGACATGCTCCATGGATGATGCATACGAAGGCATGACTGCCAAGACAAGTTGAGATGGGGGTACTCCCCTAGAGGAGTCTTTAGCATAAGGGAGGCATATGACATAAGGACCACCGGAGGGGCAACGTAGGAAGAGATATGGAGAAAGATATGGGTAATGAACTCTTGGCCAAAAACTGCCACCTTCATATGGCTGGTCATAAAAAGGAGAATTTTGATGGGGAAAATCTCAGGAAAATGGGGTTTGAGGGTCCAACGCAGTGCCCTCTATGTTACAACGAAGAGGAGAATATGAACCACTTTTTGGATGAATGCCTCTTTACCTCAACAATCTGGGATTAGGGAGTGACCATTTTTCGTTGATTGGACAAAGTCAGAGGCCATCTCGATAAAACCTTAAAAAATTGAAATATAAAAGCCTTCGAGAACCCCATCCTCAATATGATATGGTCAATGTTCCTAGGGATGCTCTTGTGGGTAACATGGAAGGAGAGGAATAATAGGATTTTCTAGGACTTGAAATCCGTTGAAGAGGAGGTATAGAAGAAATTGGCTCGCAATATCCAGGAGACTATAAGGAATAACCAGTGGACGGACAAGGACAGGGAGCTAAACAAACATGAAACTAGAATAGCGAAAGGTTGGGGGCTTAGTAAAGAAGACATAGGGGGCATCGAAAGAGCTCTCTGGTTTGCCAACTGGCTAGTCCAAATTCATGGTGCACCTTTAAACTTAATTTTGATGGTGCCTCAAAGGGCAACCCTAGTCAGGCGGGGTATGGAGGAGTATGCAGGGACATGACTAGGGCAATTTTGTATGTATACTACGGGTCCATTGGACTGGAACCGAACAACACCGCGAAGCTTGAATGAGTCATGCAAGGCCTAAAGATAGTATCCAGGTCAGGGTGGCTATCGGTGATGGTGGAAGGAGACTCTCAGATCATAATCCAGATGGGTAGAAAAATTGCCAACGGTCTAAGGGCAAAGAAAGTGGCTACTAGTTGGCACGTCTTGAACAAATTGGAAAAGCTAAGGGACCTATTCTCTATGAACCTTGCTTGGCATTTCGACCACATAAGAAGAGAAGCCAACAAAGTGGTTGACCTCTTGGCTAACGTGGGAGTAGGAGGAGGACATTGCACCATCTTTGTCCCTGATCGAGGTTTGCACTCATTACAGTTGCAGGGGAGATTTGGAAAGGATATGATTGGGATTTTTTCGTAGGAATTAAGGAATCCCATCATGAGGAACATCGAGACGGGTACAATAATGATAGTTCAAGGAAAAGATATGATGGATGAAGGTATGAGTCCCCCATTTTTAGCAATTATAGCCAGCCTTGTTATAAAATTGGACATGCATCAAGGTCTTTTATGCACAATGTTGTTTTGGCTAGACCTTGTTGTTTCCATTGTCTTTAGAGAAAACCATCTCTTTAGAAGCCTTGGCCGCCAGAAAATCATTTGTAGGGAGATGGCTTTGAGGGGGAAGCACGACAACACTGAAGCAACCACCTCGTCGGCACCTCGTGGCTGAGGGAGAAAGACGGAGGGCATGAGCATTCCGTGGGGTGTTGGAGGAAGGGTAACTTGTGCTCAGACGTAGGCTCACACAACTGCCACCTTTTTCTGCGATTGAATCCCCACTGTCGTTTGCGAAGAGATAGAGGGGATGGAGAAGGAGCTGTGGGAAAGGGCTATGGATGCTCTAATGGACGTAATAAGGGAGGAGGTTGAGGAATGGGTCATGGACCTTGGCACTACGGCGGGAAGAGCGTCAACTTATGAGCGCCTGATGATGTCGTATTGGGTTATGAAGAACCTCATGTCTCATGTGATGACAGAGGGGGAAAATAAGAGGTAGAGAGATATGGAGCCGGTCCAAGCATGGAAGGAACACCACCGGGACTACAGATTGATGCAAAGGAAGGTCGACCTTATTGTAAACAAACTGGGACTGAAATTATACACCCCACCATCTTCGGGCGGCGGTGGTGGAGAGACCAACAATTCAATTGGCAAGAAGCCCAAAGCGGAACCGGGCACAAAGGAGAAACTGGGAGTAGCTCAACGCACGCGCATAGACGACCACGATGAGGGAGAAGAGGAGTGCGGGTAAGTTCTTGACTAGACTTTCCATGATAGGCCCTTTTCTTAGTTAGGCTTCATGCTGCAACTAGGCTTTGATAGTTATTATGATAGTAACGTGATAATTAGAAAGGGAAAACAGAGTTTGGCTAGTGTAATGATAAAAGAAATGATTGGCTTTTTTTGTAGTCCCACTAGAACTAGACTGATCACAAAAGGATGAGAATGATTTTGGGAATGTCGTGAAGCTAGGCCGGACAAGACTCTGGAAAATAGCTATGTAATCTTCTTTTTATGGTAATATGGTTTTTTAATTTACAAAAAAAAACAGACTGAAATTTTAGGTTCAAAAATTGATTTGAGACCAGATGAAAAGATAAATATCGTGTTCCTTATTTTGGAAGAAATGAAGAGATATTCAAGATTAGAGAATAACTCAAAATGCTGGTTGTTATTGTTGAAATACAGAAAATGGTGAAAAGAACATAAAAACTTAAGGAAGTAACCTAAAATGTGAGGGAATTATGTGTATCCCAAAAGTTCACTATAAATCAATATATTTTAGCAAATAAAGGTCAGCCCAAGCCCCAGCTTATCACCGAAAGATTAATAGTCATTCCAAGCACATGGTGCTCCCATTTATAGGAAAGGTTGGATGGGAGGAATCTAGTTTGTTTAAAGCTAGGCACTCTTGGTTGTATTAAGTTGCACTTTCGGTTGTGACCTTAGCCGTGTGTTGAAACTTGAGATGGTTTCGAAGACCTAAATCGATGTCATGTCATAGATTCCAAACTATTGAACCCTATCCTAAAGCCCTTGATTTATTTTATTCTTCCTTAAAAGGTGAGTATTGTGACGTTTCATGAAAGTGCTATGTTGTTGTTGTTATTGTTGTAATAGATGGATATTAATTACTTGGAATGTTTGCAGCCACTTTTTAATTTATTTTTGGATAGATCATAGACCTAAATGGAGGCAATGCCATGGAAAAACATAGGTATTGGATGGATGAGAGTATTTCCCTTGAAAATTATTTCAAAGAAACAAACCCTTTTGGGTATTAGATGGGGGATTAATGTTCAATCCTGATTATCACTCTAATGATTGTTGTTGACAAGAAACCCATTGTTGTAGAAAGACCTGCAATTTTTACAAGGTGGTGTATTTCAGATCATCTCAATAAAAAAAATGAAATATCCTATGCAACAGATTGTTCTATGGATAGTTGCATTTGAAGAAAAAAATTGTTTGGTTCTATGTTAGAAAGTGTTAGCATCATTGATACATCTACAACGAATCATTTTTGCTATGAGTCATCTCCTCTTATAGAGCACTTTTCTTCCACTGGCTTCTCAATATGTGGGATTTCTCTGTAGGCCTGTCGCTGTATTGGCTATAATTTTCATCCATAAACTGAGAACAATAGTTATGATAATGCAATGTTAATGAAACTTGGGTCCTTCCCCCTACTTTACTGGAAATGCTTCTAGTATGGAAACTGGTATGGAACAACATTTCTAGTATGGAAACTGGTATTCAATCCCCAAGACTCCTCGCCTTACAAATCTGAGGGGTGAATGATTGATTCTACATTATGTAGGACTGAATGGTTAATAGTGTTATACAAGCCAAATGGGGTCTTCGTTGGCAAAGTGGGGGTGCTTCAACTTTCAACCTCCACCAAAGTTCATATCCGTTGAGACATTTTTTGTCCTTTTTGAATTGGAAGTCCTAGGCGACTTGGCAGAATGATACTTTTGGTTGCCACCTTTCACACACCTCGGGGTTAAGCGCAACAAAAATCTTCAAGTTGCTAGGTGTGTCCTTAGGGACAAGTCTCGAGTCAAGTATTGTCACTTGATCTTGACTCCTCTGTTTAGGAAAAACTCCTAACGAAGCCAAGGGGGGTGGTCCCTAAGAAAGAGTTGTCTAAGGCTCTTAAGTTTTAGTCATTAATGATGGAAGTAAGTTGTTTAGGAGTTTTGTGAAGTAAAATTACTAGGACAAGATTGTTTGCAAATTTAAATAAATATTCCAGTAGCATAACATCAACACATAAGCAAATTGAAATAAATGTGAATCAGATCAGTGCCAAAGGAGTCAGAGTTACGGGAAGGGGATTCTCGATATACTAAAAGTACTGAGAATATATCTGGAAGATCACGAAAGTGGTTCCTCACTTAGAAATGTGGGTTGAACTGGAGTTTTTGAGAAGGTGTCCAACACTACACCAACAAGGATGTAGCATGATTGTATCTCGAGGTCACTACTCAGTGGTTCTCACTTCCTTTGAAGAATTTGCCTATGATTGTCAAATATTGTACGTCGGATCTTTGTAATGTTTTTTTTTGGGAGTTGATTTTATTAATGGATTATTAGATTAATGTGTAGAATTTAGAGTGTTGAAAACCGCTTTTGATTTCCCAACGACCAGACAAAGTCCACAGAGGGAAAGAGCATACACGAGCTTATGACAAAACGTTTATTCCAATATGATGAAGCAAAGATGTTTGTAAAATCAAATACACTAATGACAAATTAAACCGCACCTATGTGTCACTTTTTGATCATCCACCAATAATCGACAAAAATCCTTTGGTTGGTGGCGAGAGCATACTTTGTGGCAATGAGTCGGTTATGAAATTTAAAGATGAAATCAAAGAAAAACAACTAAATTATACAACCTTTCTAGAAGTCGGAGTGTGTGCATGTGTTGATTAGTAAAATGCAAACCATGAAGGAGACTGCGAATCCCCCCATGGAAGATGGAGTGTGGGCGTTGTGTAGCCCACTTGCTTTCTTTATTATTGAATTTACATTATGATGAAAATATGAATTATGATTGCACTTTGATCCTTGAAAATGATCAAAGGGCTTACAATATTGCCGGGAGAGAAAGGGAAAGAAGAAAAGCGATGGAGGATGGAGTTTTTTATGTCTCGGGTGACCCAAAACTCGAAATTTGAGCAGTATGTCCTCCTTTTCTCAAAACCTGCTAAAAACGAACGAGTTAAATATGTTAGAATGTTACAAATTAATCAAAACAAATACATAATCTACACTACTTAAAATGCTTGAAAAATTGTAAATTTTTTTATTGAAAAGGGCACTTTGAGAGACTAAATTGAATCTAGTTGAAGATGAAGCTTTTAAAAAGAATCTTTATCTGAAATATATGCCTAATTAAAAATCGGTTTTTAGATATCAGATTGATCTATCTAATTTTATTAAGCATCAAGTAACCGTAACCAAGAAGAAGGATTGGATTTTTTAGAGAAGAGAGAAATTCCCAAGCCCGTGCTTGAAAGAAGTGAAGGAGAGAGGGATCTGCAAAACAAAAGATGTAAGCACAACAAAATTGATGTTGTAGAAAAGAAGTGGATGCAATCGAGCTCCAAGCCCCTTCTACCTCAGATGAACCTGCAAAAACTAGACAATTTATCATACAAACAAGGTTAGATCTAGTCAATCTCATTAATAAAAAAAGCAGGAGAGCATAAGTATAACCAACTATGTAGACATATTGACAAAATTTCAGACTTTTGTTAAACACCTAGTTTGCCCAGATTTCATACTTAGACATGTCATTAATAAAAAAAGCTTCTCATGCATTTAAGTCAACAACCCAACAAGTTGAAACACTGAAACTAAGTCTGTAGCAGCGAAAATACACATAAACAAATCAATAGATTTATAAACCCATAAAACAATAGAATTTTGGTCAATGTGGCCCTAGAAAAACCCCACCACGGGGAAAACCAATCCAAGAGAAATTTTATTGCAACATTTATCAGGCAGAAAAATAATTTACAGCAACATTTATTTCAGCATTAATGATTGTACCATATTTCTCGAATTTTGTGCCCACCTTGATTTTTGTGCCAGCAGACTGTATGGACTGTATGGATTTCTGTGCCCCCAAAAAAGTCCTCTTCTCGAATATTGTGCCCAATTTTTTTTTCTCGAAATTTGTGCTATTGCTGTATCATGTGGACTGTACAAAACAATACAAATCAACAAAAACTAAATGCCTTGGGAAACTACCCAGCTCCTTGGGATTCGTACCCTCTTGAGATTTTTTTTCTCCTTGGTATTTGTGCTCACTTGAGAAAAATTGGAGCTTCCTCTCTCTTTGCAAATGACTCAGCCAAATGATCACTCTTGGAAACGCTTTCCTTCAACTTGTCTTGCACACTACCCTAGGCTCTCTTATAACTTGAGAGTGACTTTTCACCTTCCCCATTCCCTAAATCCAAAGGCCAAGATTAAATCTTGCCTTTTCAAGATCAAGAGTTGAGAAACTTCCCCCCCAAAAATGGTTACATTTAATTTTAGTAAAGTCACATTTATTTTATGAAACAAGTGCACTTTATCTCATAAAGTCATTTTATAAAATTAAAACAAGGGAATACTTTATAGTAAGAAAAAATAAGAGTCACTTTAAACTTTATAAAACAACGTTACAAAGTAAAGTAGCCTAGCTAGTGGATGGTCACTTTCGCATACAAGACAAAAACATGCGGAGTGCCTCCAGAGCTAAATCTCTAACAAACTACAGTCTGTTGCTCTTTCAAAATTCTGATAATGAAATTAAAATAAGTGAATTGACAACAACAAATACTTATTTAAAATAAACAAGATCTAAACACGTTATTTGACAAAAAAAAGAACATGAGATTCAGTCGATTTCACCTCAAATTTAACCAAGATACAAGCTCACAATGCAATGCCATAGATTAGCCTCCAAAGCCTTCAATCTGAAGAAATTCTGCGTTTTACTGTTTGCTGGTTTATGTCAACATTTCATGGTTTTCACATACAGCCGGTTTTGCATTGGCTGTAGGTTACTTATGAAATTTTACTGAACAATTAAACATACAGTAAAATACACTAACAGGCTGAAAAACACATTTAACAATCACACCATAAAATGATAGACTCAGATATTTTTGGCCAAAATCAAGCCCTGGAAAAACCCCCACGGGGAAAACCAGTTAGAGAGAGAGAGAGATTTTATTATCTTCAGCAAAATATCAGAACAGAAATACAGTGAAAATTTAACTTATCTCCACCCAAGATTTCATCTCAAAATCTTGAAAAATGTGCCCAGCAAAGCCTTGAAAACCGTGCAGAAAAATAACAGCAGTCCGTACAACTGTACGGCCTCGATTTCTGTGCCCGGTTTTATCTCGAAAATTGTGCAGAGTTTACCTCGATTTCTGTGCCAAAAATCTGCCTAGAAAGCTGTGCCAAAATCCGTACTGTACGGAATCCGTACACCTCGAAAACTGTGCAGCATTAAATGCAGTCCGTACACCTCGTAAACTGTGTAGCATTAAAAGTAGTCCGTACCTCTGTCTCGATTTCTATGCTACATTAAATGCAATCTGTACACCCTCGATTTTTGTGCCAGCAATTAATGCAGTCCGTACCCTCGATTTCTGTGCAGTCTCTCTTCTTGGGAATCGTGCCAATGCCCTAGCTCGACCTCCTTCTCTCTCAGCTCAGTCTCTCCTTCTCCAAAAATGAAAAAGTAAAGTGTTTTGCCTCCCTCAACCTTTTTGTCTAAACCCTAAGTGGGAATCTAATCCAACGGTGGAGAAAGATCCAATCTAATGGCTAAGATTCAATGAGAGTAAAAATCACATTTATTTAAATCACTTAAATAAATTTACTCACCCACTTAAATTTATCAAAAAGTGACTTTAACTTTATAAAGTCTCATTAAGTAGCTTTTAATGTGAGGGTCACCTTTTTCCCTTTTCTAAGTGACTTAGGCAAAAAAAAAATTCACTTAGGGAACAAATTCCTAGGTACAAAACTAACACAATCTGTTTAATATCAACAACAAAAGTACAATGGGCAGAGGTTCAATACATCCTACTGAATGAGGAGAAAGACCCTGCTTTTATAGCTAGAAAACAACCCAAACCCCAAGGGGGCGCAATTTCCAAGGAGGAGATGGTTTTGGTGTTTGAGAGAATGGTGGGAGGAGGTTTGAATTCGTGAGAGGGGAGGCTGCCACCTCTCATGAGGTATCCTACTTGGTTTGGGAAGCCTTCGGCTCCTCTAACCACTTCATCCAAGTGGCAAGACACACCCTTCATGAGACAATGTGCCCCCCTTTTGTGGAAGTGAGTTGGAGCTCCTCCTTTGATGGCTAAAGATGCTCCTCTATGCTCATAAATGTCCTAGACAATATCCTCAACAATCTTGACACCTCAGAGACAAGTCCCAAACAGATTGACCTATTTGCTCGACCATTTGCACCGATCGGACGACTTGGCTCGCGTGAGCGGTCACATCCGACGTTGCCGGTCGTCCGATCGGTGCAAATGGTCAGTTAAGTAGTTTACTCCGTCCCAAACAAGCTACCTTTGATTTAGGAATTGGATTTTTTCCATTTATTTGACCCTCTGAGTCATTTTGGAGAGAAAATCAAAATTAATAATTGAAAATTACTAATTTGACTCTCAAGAGTGGGTTAAGGGGTTGAGTGGGGGCTTTGGATCAAAAAACGAGCATCCCCATGACCAAATTGGTTCCTTAGGCCCAATTTTATAACCTTTTGAACTTTTACAATTAAAATACACCTTATCGATGATTTTATTAAAAATCTAAAAATTAAAAAAACCTATGAAAGACTTAGCGCATGTCCACGAAACTTTGAGAGTATGACTAGCATGGTAATGTCCACGAAACTTTGGGACTATGACTAGCGTGGTATAATACATAGACCCTAGGCTTTAAAAACCTTTTAAGACATAATGTCCACGAAACTTTGAGAGTATGACTAGCATGGTAATGTCCACGAAACTTTGGGACTATGACTAGCGTGGTATAATACATAGACCCTAGGCTTTAAAAACCTTATAAGACATAATCACCAATTTCACCATCCCGGCTTTGGAGGATTTTGAGTGAAAAACTCGAAAATTATATGTTGCTTAAAAAAACGTCACATAATCAACGAGGAAAAAAACGCTCAAGGATGGTGACCTTGATGACCAAGTCCTAACAAGGCCAAGCCTTTTACAAAAAGAAACCATCATGCTATGTCATTTATTACAATTCCCTCGAGGGGGTGTGAACATGGGAAAAAATGACCACAACTGGCCCTGATAAAACAATGGAACTTCTTGAGCACTTAGTAAGAACACTGATTTGTTCCGATTCTTGGTGGCTCACTTGAAAAAATCCCTTAAGTGCAACTTAGTGGATAGCACTTCCCACCTTCAGCTCTTCAGCTAAAGGGATCTTTCTAGAGTGTTGTAAGGCCTAAGCTAACTACATTCCATTGTAAGGCTTCCATATTGGGGAAGGGCACATTTGCTGCACAAAAATAATAGTTTGTAGGTTTGCTTCACAGTGATAACAGATTACAAAAAACATCATGTAAATAAAAAACTGTTATAGAATACATCTTGAACCTTTCTTTCGATGCAATTCTAGCTGAATAAAGCCAGAGACCTTAGTCTGTTCCTGTTCCAATCTGTTTGAAGGTTTCATATCTCTGTTGTCATAATATGAACTCACACAACTAAACCTACAGTTGTCTATGGATTTGAAAGCTCATGTCTGTTTAAAGGTTTTGTATGTCTGTTAAGATCCCACACAAACCTAAATCCACATTTGTTAATGGATTTTGAAAGCTCATTTCTGTAAAATACACAACATAAACATAAGAAATGTGCAGAAAAACAATATAGGAAATACAGTTGACATAACAGATGTGCCAAAGCAAAGAGGTGCAGTTGATATAGATATCTATGGCTATATATGATCCTCAAATCAAACTACCAGCCTATCGATCTAAAACTCAAGTATTGCAAAAGGTTTTCTAACACCTCAAGAGCTGGATAAACATTAGTGATTTCACTTGAAAAACACAGTTTATAGGTGAACATTAATAAGTCATACTAAAGATAAGCAATGGGGTGTACAAGGGAGAGCATGAGGGTGTCCTATCTCTGCCGCTACAGAATGGATATCTTTATTATTATTGTTGCATAATTATGTGCAAATGATTTAATTAATTGTCTATATGCAAATAAATTAATTATGCGCAATAAATAAGTAATCTTAACTTGAAGACTCTTTGAGTTATTGGTTTAGTGAACTAGAAATAAAAGAGCAGTTTGCATGCAAGCTTCTGCTTTATAAATGAAGAACCTGGGTGAAGAACATGAAAAAGAAAATTGAGAGAAATAATTGAGTGTTGCCCATTATTTTGTGGATGTTTCTCTTTTGAGGGTTTTACCATTTATATCTTGTGCCAATTTGTGTGTTTGTTTTTTTGTAATAATCCTGTGGCCATGTCATTTTTTCACAATTATTTCTACCCTTCAGTTTATGGTTTTCAATTTAAGTGTTTTTATTCATTTTTATTCCTCATGTTGGCATGCGGTTTTCAAATATGTTCTGGCCTGCTCTTGTGCATTCTTTTATAATCTAGTAATGGAAGTCTTGAGATTTATAAATTGACTTGCTAGACTATTGAGCTGGTTTTGTATTTATGTTTTATTTCAGGTTAAGAATCTTCTTGAACAAATGGTAAGGTTCTGAGCCCTATATCGTTTCATTTTCTCTCTTGTTATTGTAATTTTTTTTTTTGCTCTCGTGGATGCAGTATTTGGAAAGTTAACTTTTAAGATGTTGGCATTGTTTGATGCTAGTTTAGACTATTTGTAATGTCAGACCCAAATTCCAATAATTTTCCCTCAATGTTCGATCAAGTTTTTGGGGTCTACGACATAAGGCATTCCACTAAAAATACTAAGAAATATAAATTAAAATATATGATAATCGAAACATAATTCATTGAAATCTTATACATAACGTTGTGCCCGCTATAACATTCATAATTATTACTTGTAATAGAAGTTCTCAGAATTGTAACTGGTTGAGTTCTGATCAGTATGGAACCAAAATTAGCTGGTGAACCGGTCTACAAAAAATACATAAAATAAGCAAAATTTAACAAAATACATATTCATGTGCATTAATGTAAATCCAAACCATTAAACACCAAATATGCAAAGTTTGAGCTCATGTATATAGCATGTAAGTACTAAGTGTGAATATAGCAAAATGACACAAAGTGTGAATTGAGATACATATCCAAAATGAAATGCATAGACATCAAAGCTCCAAATGGCCTCTAGAGTCCAAACAACATCATACTATAACAAATAACTATATATCATCAAAACCATTGCCTATATTGGGATCCCCCTCTAGAGTCCAAACAACATCATACTATAACAAATGACTATATATCATCAAAACCATTGCCTATATTGGGATCCTCATCACCAGTATCACTCTCTACCTCCTCGTTTAACCTTTGTCTCTACCTTGATCCTCTGGGAATATCGGTCATCACTGCCTAATTTAAACCTTAAAATATGGTAGAAAATGCTTAACATGCCTAATCAGTGATTTTTGGCTTGAGCAAAGGGTACATTTTTTTCTAAAATCATGAAGAGAGTTTAACAATCAACACCACCAACATTGGGGGTACATAGAGGGCCTGGTGTGTTTAATTAAATGCCAATCCCATGCCCTCATATATGATAGAATCTGATAGAAAACTGTTAACTCTGCTGAATTATGGATAGGATATGAAATTCTACTCTCTCTATGAAGTCTGATAAGGTTGGAACCCCTTAAACATATTGTGACAATTAATGTTAATGTTAAAATTTAGGAAAAATGATAGAAAAAGAAAGATAAAAAAATATCAACTTTTACTTTAAGCATTTGATATTACCAATAAATAACAAGCAGGGGGTACAAAAACAATGGATTTTGGTAAAAAGGGAGTGTGGGACTGTCACATTTTTTGAGGGTACGTTCCCCAATTGCATTTCCTTGCGTCCCCGCAAAACAGGATATGCAGAAACATTCCCCTTGGGGTACCCATGTTGCGGAAGCGTGCTCCCTGTCCTTGGGAACGCATCCTTGCATAAAGCTGTGCTCCCTCCATGAGTCCATACTGTACCCATTGTACTGTAGAATGGGCCATATCACAGTTGCTCAATTAGAAATGATGAGCAAATATAATGACTGGTAGAGTGACTTGTTCACAGGTCTGTTTAACTGTGGTTACTGTTTGATTCTGTTGCAGCAATCCAGGTTCCAGACTATGTCGCAATCTATCATCACAAAAAATATCCTTTGTTTCATTTTCACTACTTGTCTATATACATTTCTATTGGATGAATTATCTTCACTCATGATCTACTTATGCGTTTAAAGATTTCCTTTTGTTGTTTCGCTTGCATAACACTTGTTAAAAAAAAAAAGCTTTGCAAATACATTATTCTTGTACCTTTCAACATGTGATTTGTTCTTCCGTAGTTGTCTTTTCTTGACTGATTTTCACTCGACGAGATGGGATCTCGTATTGAGGATCTCGAAAAGAGTATTGAAGATCTTTCCATCGAAACAGCAGGGGAAGTTTCACCTTCTAGTTCTTTGTCTCCTTCAGATCGGGGTGGCACAAACTGAAACAGTACTTGGAAGCAGAGGCATTTGAAACTTCGAAAGACAATGATTTCAAGTTCTATAATATATAGTAATTTTGTTGGAAAGACTGGAGAAAGAGATCTTTCTTGAAGTCATGGCTGTTATAAAGAACTTATATTTGGATATAGGTAATACTGATTTGATCTTTTTTTGTAGTAGGTCAACATAACGTGTATTGTTGGAAACATAAGGCAAGGTTTTGTCCAAGGAGTCGCGGTGTTGCATATTATGTTTGATTCAAGTAGTACATGGTTTACAAAGGGACCTAAGCCATGTTTTACTTTTGGGTGGATTAAGCAGGTCCTTTCAGTGATGTTGGCACTGTTTTTTTCTTTTTTCCTTTCTGACGGGCTACATATTGTTTACTAGTGAAGCCGTACGAATGCATTGTATGGCATATCTCAGAAATTGTTAGATCCTGAATTTTGAACATGGATTGCATTTGACTTACAGGGTTTGATTACATATGTGTCTGGCTTGGTGTTATTTATTTTTAGAAGCATGTCACTCTTGCAAGAGGGATTGATTTATCGTATAACATCATGGATACATTTGTATTGCAAGCTTTGTAAATAGTTTCCTTGGAAACAACAGTGAAAGAGTTTTGTAGAGATCAAGAATAAAGTGAGGTTCAAGTTTCTTTCATTGATGCTGTATGACTAATAATCCATCACAGTATTTGATTGTATTGAGAGTAGCGAGGTGCTTTCAACCCAGTATGGGGGAGATGTTGTCACGATACATAACGTAATGTTCATATGTCAGCTCATATCTTATAAAAGATAAAAATTAATTAAAAAAATTCATGTCCACTCATAAAATAAAAAATTAAAATCAGCATAGATCCATCTTAAACCTGGAACTATTAACACCCTAAAGGGATGCAATTTTTTGAAGTCTAATTTTTTTTGATGTATAAAATATTTAACATAAAAAAATTTACACATCAAGAAATTGAATCCCTCTTGATACTTACTAGATCTGGGCTTAAGATAGATCTATACTGGTTATAAATTCAGCAAGAAAGCAAACCTTATTTACAAAATATCAAGGAAAGGAAAGAAACATAAAGATCTGACATATAGATAGCATATTGTGCACAAATGGCTCTAGATATGGGGTGAAGAAAGGACTGCCGATTGGTTTACAGATTTGTTAAGCCCATGGTTTGAAGGGGTATACTGTGCACAAATGGCCCCAGATATGGGGTGAAGAAAGGACTGCCGATTGGTTTACAGATTTGTTAAGCCCACGGTTTGAAGGGGTAAGAACGGTATTTGTTAAATATAATGTTTGTGAATGTTGCAAATCTCATTTGGAATATACCAAGGTTACTGATGGCACGGGGCATGACATCGATAGTGTGATCTATAGGAAAGCCACCTACTTTTGGGTGGGTATCTCTTCGTCTACAACATTGCATTCTTCACATCAATTTTTTTTTCCAAGGATTTCCCAGTTTTTATTATGGTCTATTTGCTGCTGTTATCAAAATAGTTTATACAGAATGAAAATTGTTACTTATCATTTGTGAAACATGATTTGACTATTTTTTCCAATTTTGCCTAGAGGAAGATCAAGGCTCAAACATAATTCTATGCTTATTAAGCACACATGTTCTCACTGATTTGGGAGCTCCACACTGGCTTCTTAAGTTTATTTTTGATAATCACAATAAAAAACATGAATCATTTGAAATGCCAATGAGAACAAATAATAAGGGTGCCTATTCTATTGAGGCGAGGCCATGGTGCACAAGTTTTTTTAATATACTCATAATATACTCATGAATGGCCCATTTTTCAGAAGCTTGTTAAAGTTTTACGTGCAGGAAATGGGTGTCTTGCACAGGCCTACGAAGGTAACTAAAACTAAATCTAACTAAATAGTATTTATCTACTAAAACTAAATCTAACTAAATAGTATTTATCTACTGCAAAAGAAATTTACAGTGTTATCATATATGTAGTTAATTTTTTAAAGTAATGTAACTAAAAATTTAACTTTGATCTGAAAGACCCTCTGTTTGCCAGCTAGGCTTTTAGCACCATGCTGCCAAGCATGCACATTGACATAAGGATACTCATTTTGTGATATATGTTCCAATATAAATTATAAGCTTGTTAAAATTAAACACAAGCAAATCTAACTAGAGTAGACATCGACCTGGGACCAAAAAAAATTAAGATGGTGGATTACTTTGTCATGCATGTATCAACGATGGTCATTTTTATATTTCTATTGATATATGCATTAATATTTCATTTTTGAATTTCTATGTTATCAAGTCCACTTATGAGGATCTAAGTCCACATTGTACAGATTTGGCTCTGCAACCACTTGTGGTAGACTTCAGTTTAGAAGCATTAGAGGATCTGATCAATAATTTTTTGATAAATTTTTATTTCTATCTAATTGAAATTTCAGAATTCTTATTTTTGTTTGAATCTTTACAATCTCTATGTTATTTATGAGAATAGAACTTGGGTGGAGAGGATACCACCCCATCCCTCCACTCGGGCTTAATCCAATTGATGCTATACAACTTAATTTTATGACAAAGATTTTCATATTTAACAATTTCTTTCTAAAGTCAATCAAGAATATGATATTTTACAATGTTTTTTTTTCCATGGAAACAGGTGTGTGTATAGCATTTTACAATGTTTTTTTTACCCATAGAAATGGGTGTGTATAAAACAAATCAAAATTGGTCTCAAATCTGAATCTGTAAGTTGAAGATTGACTCAAATTTTCGTTATTACAGGTTAGGACTAATTTTGTTTTACAATATCTATAACTATATTGTTTTACAAAGTGATCAAATAACAAGATACAAGTAAACATTGACTACTATGTTAATCTTGGGCAAAGATGTGTTTGTCACGAGCTTCCATAGAAATATCCTCCAACCAAGGTCCATGGTCTTGAGGGGTTTTTTTGTTGTCCTAAAGCAGCTTCCAACTGTTGTACAATGTCTTTATCTGCACCTTGTTCTTCAATTGATCCAATTGACACAAGGGGAGGGCAGCAAGTGATTGGGAACTCTTAGCAAATCCTAGAATTATATTGTAATGCATATTAAGATATTTTCAATTTTTTCAATTTTTGTCCTTCGCTACTAAAGGTGAAGTTCCATTACTTCATACTTTTTCGCTTGCTTATCCATATGAATGTTTAGATATTTAATTGCTTGGGCCATACCCTCCAATTGGTTGGAGGGATGCCCCAAGATTTTCCTAATACCATTTAGTCCATCCCTAGAATTGCCCACATAACCATGGATATTAGCTATTTCTTTATGAGAAGTATTCCTTAACCTCCCACAGAGCCAATTAAGATGCAAACCACAAAAACCTAGTACAAATTTCCAACAAGGAGATTGCCTAATAGTTTCTCAAAGAGGTTGAGCATAAGAGTTTAAGAAACCTAAAGAGAGGGGATGGAGCTCCCTTACCTTTCCAAGGAAAATATTCACCTCATTCATTATTGTTGTTTCCTAATTGTGTCAAAATTGTCTTGATGAGGATGCAAACACCACCACTGTTTTCTCATTAGGTAGTGATTGAACCAATGAACAATGGGGGGAGTCAAAGTATTAACCGTCTTTGAAGAGAGACAACTCTAGAATAAGGCCAAGTTACCATATCCCACCTTTACTTTGATGCATCATAATGACTAGTATAACTCCCTAATTGTGCCAAAAAAATGACAAATGTAGGAGAGCATTAGAGGTACAAGGGGAAGTTAAAGCTCCTCCCTCAGTTGTGCCCTAGTTGTCATGTCCATTGTGAGTTGTATTCCAACTTGCATATGCATTAAATTGAGTCTTCTCCAAAGTTTGATATGGTTCATGGTGGATGAGTAAAACATATTGCTATGGAACCCAAACTAGTTTGAGGGGTCCCCCATTTTTAACATCATGTCGCTTAAACTTGTTGCTTGATTTGCTAGGGTCTTTGAAGTCAATCGTTAGCCCTGCGAACATGGAATAAGCGAATAGTGTCAAACAAGGTGAAGATGCAATGGATTCTTTGAATCATGTGAGATAATATAGGTTATTTTGAATTTTGACTCTTCATGACAAGGTTAATAATTAAAGAGTCTAAAACTACCATAAACTTAATTTGCTGAGAACAAAGAATGCTAATCGCAAAATATAGAGCATGTATTTCTACTTGATTATTGGTAATTGTTCACAAGCCCCAAGCACAGTTTATTTCTTGATTTCCATTAGGCTTGTATAGGACTCCTCGCTCTTGCCACCCTTTATATTTTACAATCTTTTTAATAGATGATAAAGTTGTGATTCATTTAACAAATTGTTTCTTGAGTATAAATATATCTTGTTATAAGTGAATTGGACCAAATGGAGTTTTTTAACCTTTCTATGGGATCATTTAATATGTTGTAATGCCCTTTTGATGTATGAATGTTAGGGCAATCCACAAAATTGTTAAGGCATATGTGAATGCCCTTTTGGACAAGCCACTCTATAGGCCCAATCACCATATTTACCTTTTCTAAATCCTTTAGAGGTGTTGACAAATGCACATTGTTTGAACTTGGAAAATAGTGTCTTATGTTGATGTTCACAAGTTTATTGTATTTATTATCTCTAAGCAATGGATACAAATTTGTTTTGAAACAAATACTTATTATACCATAAAACACACCATGTACATAATAACTTCTTAAAGAATAGGAGAACTTCCTCCAAATTCCCCAATGAATTCATATATTCCATTTACAAGTTCCTCCCAACAATGATTACATGCCCTCTATATATATACCTATTTACTCATTATACATGTGGACCCTTCATTAGGTTGACCACTATTATATATACATTTACTTCATTACGTATACATTTAACCCCATATATGACCTCCTTGGATCATAACAAAATTGATCTTAAAATTAATTTTGGCGGTGCCTTCACCATGCTCACTTACTCAAGCTTGTTCACTTTTGGAAATGTTCGGGGGCTATTCAACAATTTTTAGTTCATTATGTTTTCAAGGCTAAGCCCTCAATCCCTAACCATTCTTTTCAAGAAAGGTATCATATTTGCGTGGAAGATGAGTATGTAAAGGATGTTGAGCAATTAAAAGAATTGATGGCATCATTTGTTATTGTCATGCCTCTTACCATAATGAAGCCTTATACAATAGTTATAGGCAACTTAATGGGAATCATATTAGTGGAAGAATATGATGCAGGTAGATTTTTTGTTATCTATTGCATCAATGACATCCTATTTACATGGAATATGATGTTGAGTAATTAAAATAATTGATGGTGTCATCTCCTATTCTCATGCCTCTTACCACAAGGAACCCTTTTACAATAGCTATAGGCAACTTAATGGGAATAATATTGGTGGAAGAAGATGATGAAGGTAGGAAAAAACCTATCTATTACGTCAATGATATCCTACTTCATTATGATTTGATATATTAACTTGTAGAAGTA
The DNA here is from genome assembly GCA_001517045.1 of Pseudotsuga menziesii. Taxonomy (NCBI): domain Eukaryota; kingdom Viridiplantae; phylum Streptophyta; class Pinopsida; order Pinales; family Pinaceae; genus Pseudotsuga; species Pseudotsuga menziesii. The sequence continues at coordinate 1,101,168 of LPNX011129804.1, read as the reverse complement.
GTTTTTAGCATGTTCCTTTTTGATAACCAAAAACATTGACATTACAAGTTGATGCATATCATAGTTCAATTAACCTCCTTTGATATTTATCTAAGTTAGTCTCACTAGTTCAACAGTAAGTATGTCATGTTCCTTTAAGATTTTGATGTTGAGATAAAGGTATGCTATGCCAAGCAATTTGCGAATGCTTTGTTTTTTAACGAACAAGATGATTTGCATGGTGATGTATTTTACAAGAGCATCATGCTTATATAGTAGTCCATTAAAAGCTCATATTGGTAGCTTGACATCATGAGGCACATCATGCTTATATAGTGGTCCATTAGAAGCTCATAGTGGTAGTTTGACATCATAAGACACATCATGCTTATATAGTAGACCATTAAAAGCTTATAGTGGTAGTTTGATATCATGAGGCTTGTTATGACATAAGAATGTCCTCCAAATCCTTTAAAAAAATGTTTACTTTCATGTTTATAAGTAATCATTATTGATGGAGCTTTGTATAGATTTTATTTAGTGTTCTTATGTCCCACCTTTATGTGGATGAATCTACTCTTATTGTTGAAAGGGTGCCACCCACTCCCCCCCCCACACACATATATATTGTGCTCATGCGTGCTTTTAGTGACTAGCCCCTGTCTTAACATTTATAACACCTGAATGGTGTATGTGGACAAGTCTAGGTGGTATCACTTTAATTTGTATTTAAACATTCCTTTGTATGGGTACATAATGAAAGATGAGAAAGAGAACATGTTCATCAAAATTGTATTTATTTTTGTATTATTTTAGTATATATTTGTATGTGTTTATATAGATATAATGGTTGAAGATAGATGTATATTTCATATGATTTTAACATTTGTAATGTCATAAGATTTATCAATGGATTGTATTTCTTTTATCATTATAAATAGTTTGAATAAGGGTTTAGATTTTCCAAGAGGCGAATTGCATTGTTGAAGAAATTGTCTTTGACAAATTATTGCTTTAGGTTATCGTCATTAACCTTCCATATATGTTTTTGTTTGCATTTCCATTATGGTTATTTTCTATTTTTTGTTTACATTTCCATTAATGTAATTTTCCATTTCACTATGGTTTCCATTTTTTCCCCTTTCAATTATCCCTTTTGATGCTCTTGCTAGTGTTTATCAAAATATTTTGTGGTTTTGCTAGCTATAAAACTAAATTATTCAAGATAAACAACTTTTCTTAAGTAAAAATGCTTGGAATAGTTGATCTCTAGATTATTAAATAATTAATGTCCAAACATAGACTAAAATCTCATTACTCTTCATTTCCTTAATGCAATTTGTCCCCAATTTAGTTGATCCAAGGTGTAAACATTTTCCAATAAAGTATGCAACAATGTAATATTTTTTTGGCATTGTGTACTTGTGGTTTTGAGCATGGACTCATGGGATTTTTTGATAGTGGATTAAAAATATATTGAAGTTGGTGTTTTAAAACAAGGGTTGGAACAACCTATCATGTTAATGTTAAATAGGTTTAAAGTAAAAACTTGTTCGTGACAATACTTAAGTTTGGAAGCTAAGGTGTAATACCCCTGGTTTTGATTTGGAATGTATTTAACTAGATTATGTAAATGGTGTAAACATGCTAGTACATATTCCTAGTGCGGAGCTCAAGGCCAAGGCCCGACTAGTGAATAGTTAGGCATGTATGATGTAAATATTTATAGTTGGATTGTTTGTTTGGCTTATAATGCTAATTCAAAATATATGTAAATATTATGCGCATAAATAATAAGATGGTCCAAGAATGGTTGTGTAAAGAGAACCAAAGGGGATATGATTCAACTATAGGGGAAGAAGAAAGGGGGCCTAAGGGGAACTAATCCTTTGTTGCCAATTCTCAACCTTATAACTCACCCAAAATTTTGTCATGTGCTTTGAATAAGCCAAATATCTCCTTTTTTTACTATTTTCCAATCATTGAATGCATGTGTGAAGTTGGTGGGAAAGATTACTTCATGTAGTTATTGAAGCATGGGGTCGACTGCACTTTTAGACAATTCTCTCAGAAGTCAGAAGTCAATCTGCAACAGTAAGCAGTCCTTTTCTTCTAATGCCAGAAGTAATGTCAGTTTATTTTCACCATTTTCTCATATCCCTTGGAGTCAATCCTCATTCTCTCATTCTTGCATGCATATCTAGACTATGTATAGCTCTCCATTGTTATTCATAACCTTTAGTAACCGTGTATAACCTAGAAATTTGAATTTGGAGCTAGGACAACAGATTTGGAAGGGAAAACTCATGGTTGTAGGTGAGCAGAGAGGTTGGGCAAGCTAGGAACCCTTAACCCTTGAGTTTTGTTGTTGTTACATGATTGGGAAGCCACGAATTGAGGCTGCAGGTGGTTCTCCATCAACATTAGCAGGTTGGTATTCTTCTATACACACATAAGAAGGACGTGGCAAGAGAGATCTCCCAAGAGAACCGTGGATTGATGAAGGGGATGCTTGAGCTAAGAAGGGTGTTGTGTGGGGTAGGTATTGTGGAGGCCAATGCTGTGAGAGCTGAGTGAGATCTGCATGAGCATTTGGCTAAGCATAGAGAGAAGGATGGGTTGTGGGCAAAGAGAGAAAATCTTCTAGGTGTTTCCTTCACCCTGGTGGCCTCATAGCCCAGCTTAGGGGTGGCCTCTTAGCAGAAAGAGTATATGCTGGACAGAGTGCTTATTGTTGGGTGGAAAAGCACTCTTACACAACCAATTACTTGGATTTGCGTTGTTCAAAGATAAGTATTTTCTTGTATTTTATTATCCAATGTTTTTAATTAACCCCTGTAATTGATTATGTTGGTAAATGCATGCTGTGTGTGGTATCAATTCTATTTCCGTTGTGTTTATTTACGTTTTTGCACATATTTTATTTGTTATAAATTCAAAATTTGGGTTTGGGGAAAATTTAGAGGCACCTAATTGGCCAATGTCCGCTCTCTTAGTCAAACTGATGGAAGGGAACATTACACAAGGAGAGGAGAACATTTCTCAAGTGTCTGAACAAAATCCCTTGAATTATTTTGGGAGATATTGATAACTATAGAGGACTATGAAATGAATACCAAATTGGTGAATAGATTGTGATGGTTGTCTATTATAGAGGAAATAACCTATGAATGTGGCATGTAGATAAATTAACGAGAATCATCATGACTTCTTGAAGTGGGGTGGGAATTGTGATATTTTTGATTGTGTATGCAAACTTGGGATATTTCTAATGCTTAATGATATTGGGAGGTTGTTAGCATTGCAATGGGTTGTGGTTGTAATTGCTTATACTGATAATATATCTCTTGATTTCTTTTCCTTGTAGTACATTTGGTTGTGGCATAGCTTGGAGGAGCAAGGTGTTGATCATTAACAAATTCCATAGGTGTAGTAGCTATAGGTTCAATCGTCAAAGTCATAAAAGTAGTTGTCACTTTTGAGTGTGGATATCCAAGGTTGCAGTTGAGGCATTGGCATTTATTTTGTCAAACCATGAATTGTTGTATCATTTGTGCTTCAAATTGTTGTGCTTTTTTATGTTCGTATTACAACTATTTAGTAAGGAAACAATTGTGAATAAGACATATTGTTTGCCAACAAGATAGGGAGTTTAAGGGAATTTAGGAGAATCTTCCTTGAAATTAAATAAAACAAAACGTACTAAACCCTTAATATTTTGGGAGAATCTTCACAAAATTTTTTAATAAAAATTTAGGTGCTTTTTACAATCAACATATCGTTTTTTAAAATAATTGTGAATTAGGTAGGTGGTTTGAGATCACAAAATACTTAGGAAACATTCCATAAAATGTTAGAATTTGATAGCTCGGTGGCACTCCTGCATCAGGTGCCTAGGTGCAGGGGTCATTAACTTGGAGTCTCATTTATATTCTTAAAGTGACTTTAGTAATGTGTTTTTTATTAAAGTACCTTTTTGATGTGACTTTATGATTTAAAAGTGAGTCGCACTTTATTATGTTTTTAAAGTGACTTTAAGTCATAAAGTGTACTTTTTAAATATTTAGGGTAATATGACTTTTCAAAAAGGAAAAATTTGTTGTAAAGTTCACTTAGGAGATTTAAGTGAGTGAGAGATTAGATCCTAGCCATAAATCTCTTGGCCAAGATCTAATCTCGTCCATTGAAGGTGAAAAGTCATGAGAATAACCCTAATAGGGTAAATAAAGTGCATGAGACTTCATTTGGCACATGATCCAAGAAGAGAATTTTTGGTGAGAGGCTCGAATTCCCAGGGAGGAGTTTGAGAGGGCTCGAGTTCCAAGGAGCAACTTGGAGAGAAGAGAGAGAAGTGGAAGATGAAGACTGAGACAAGCTTCAGACTTTGATGAAGGGCACGATTTCCAAGAGGAGTCTAGGGCACGAAAACCAAGGCAGCAAGCAACCATTAATGCTGGGCCGTACTGCTGAGATATACACTTGAGGAGGGCGCTGTTACCAAGGCATACTTTGAGCACGTTTTCCAAGGAAAGGTACAGCAATGAATGCTGATATTTATTGCTGAAAAGGGCACAGACTTCGAGGCAGATTCTGGGCACATTTCTCAAGGAAAAGTACAGTCATAAATGCTGAAATTTATTACTGGAGTTTGCACAGAGTTTGAGGCTGGTACTGGGCGCATTTTCCAAGTATATGAACAATAATAAATGCTGATATTTATTACTGGGGATGTTTGCAGCATGTGTGAGCACAAGCTTCATGGTTGTGGTCTGAGAATGAGATAAGTACTGTTGGTTTTTAAGCTGAGATTTGTACATTGTAGATTGTGCATGAGAAATTTCTGTAGTTGAAAGAGAAATTTCTGAGTTTTCCCTTCATAATAAAATATCTTCTCTCTCACTGGTTTTCCCCAAGGTGTGGGGTTTTTTTCCAGGGTCAAATTTGACCAAAATACTGTGTCTTAAATGTGTTTTACAGTCTGCTGATTTTTAGTTAATTTTCCGTTGCAAATTTTACTTAGTTACAGTATATCAGCTTACAGAGACATGAAATTTACATGCATGTGATATGTGTTTGGTTTTATGAATGTTGAAGACTGATATCAGAGTTCTACTAAGTGTTTGGGCTGAGTTAAGCTCAGATTTTCAACATAAAATCTCATAAAAAACACATGAAATGTTAAAGCTCTTAAACATAAACAATATTGGAGAAATGATAGAAATGGACTTGTGTAAAATATTATTTCATTACATTGAAGTCATTCGATGCAATGGGTTTGGTCTCCTTTTATGTCATCGGTTTGGTAGTTGTGCTACCATTACAATGTAACTACTTTATTTAATAATATTTAATTCTCAATTTATTGGTCACTTATATGAACATGAATTTTACATTAGATTATAATCACTAGTAGAGCATTATACTTCAACACCCCCTCTTAACACTACACTATGAAGAATTATGACACAAACATAAAATATAAATTTTCTTTGAGTAACTTCTTTTCTCTATAGATATGGAATATTACAGGTACTCCATCATGCTATCTCTTCACCCTTGCAGGGTAGAATTCTTGAATTTCAGAATCTTCTAAATTCCTAAGTTTATGATTTCCTCGAATTCCCAAACTCCGTAATTATTTGAATTCATGAGTTCCCGAATTCCTCGAATTCTCAAACTCTTATTTTATTTTGAACACTAAGTTCCCGATTTCCTCAATTTCCCAAACTCCTGAATAATTTAGATTTCGAAATTCTCATTATTTTTTAACGAGAGCAGATAGATAATTATATTATAAAAAAAATGTGTGGAACTGCATACAACAAAAAATTACAATTAGGAATATTAAAAACAATAAGGACGATTTTTGAATTCGGGCTCCAATAAAAATTTTAAAATTTTCAAGAACTGATGGCCTGTTCTTTGGTTCTTTGGAGTTTTGGTTCGCGATTCTGCTGAAGGAGGCTGTTTGGTCATATCAGCGGTGATAAGGTGGACTTTAGTTCAGCTCTCTGGTTTTTTGGAGGCCTCGATGTTGTCTGAGTTGGCTTCGGACGGATTCCTCTCTGGAGCTTAGATCTGATCGTGTTTGGACAGGCTCCTTTGAGTGTTCCCTGGAGGCTTAGAGAGTGCTCTCTTGTGGATGTCTGTGCCAGCTTGGGATTGATTTGAGGTTCTCTAGACTGCGGCTAGGTTAAGAATCTTCTGGTAGGTGGGAGACTCTTGAGGTCTTCATCTTTGTTTTTGAATCTTGCTTGAAGGTTCTTCAATCGATGGTAGGCTCTTGAGGTCTTTCCTCTACTCTCCTCTGGTGGTTTGGATATTGCAGAGACTGAAGGCTCGGGTTCTTTCTCTCTGTGTATGCTAGTGCTTTGGTTAGGGAGGATCGTGCTGTGAAGAAGATAGAGCTTCGTTCTTGGTTCTTCCTTGACTGAGATCCTGAGCAACCCTGTTGAAGAAATATTGGCCAGTTTTTTGGATCTTGAGCAGGTCTCTGAGGTCATGGAGGAAGTCTCTCCTTCCTCTGATCTCAATGCCTTCAAAAGACTCATTGCTTTAGGGAGCAAAAGGAAGCTCACTCATATTCAGCAATCCTTCGTCAAAAAACTGGATAACATCCCTTCGGTTGATCTTCCTGTTGATCAAACATGCAGATCAACTCTTAATTTAGCTGACAAGGGACTCATTGGTCAGTTTACTGGCCTCTGGCCATATCCAAAAGCTATTAAAGGATGGGTCCAAAGGAACTGGAAACCTTTGATCTCTGAAGACATTAGCAACAAGTTATTAGGCAAGGGTTATTTTGTATTTCTTTTTGAAAATGCAGCGGACAGAGACCTAATATTTCCAAATGAACCTTATTTCATGGGTGCTCAGGAGATTTACCTAAACAAGTGGAACCCAGAATTTGATCCGAATCAACATGTCCCTTCTGCTGTGCCCGTTTGGGTTAGGCTGCCGCATCTTCCTCTCCATTGTTGGAATTCGGATTCCCTCAAAGCCGTAGGGAACACTCTTGGGAAATATATTGACCGGGCTGATACAAGAGATCAATACACTTGCGCTCGAATCTGTGTTGAACTAGACTTAGAGGTAGGGCTTCCTGAAGAAATTACCTTGAAGGTGGCAGGGTGGGAACATGTTCAAGAATTAGATTATGAACAATTGCCATTTAAGTGCAGATTCTGTCATGGATATGGGCATTTTTCCAGAACTTGTAAGAAAAAACTTGAAGAAGAAACTGTTCAAGAGAAGGGAGCTCAAAGGACTCTAGTCCAAAAATCTAGCTCTGTGAAGCAAGGAACTAAAGCCAAGGGACCAAGAGGAGAAAAGGGTTCGAGTAGTAATCCCCCTGGGTAGAATCATAAGGATAATGGATCAACCTTGAAGGTAATTTCATCTCAGAATATTTTTGAAGTATTAAGTATCCAGAAGATAAGGTTACCCCAGTACATGTAGAGGTAGAAGCCCCACAACCTGCTTTGCAAGTTGCAAGAGATCAAGTTATTTCAGTGCTTGAAGAGGGAGAGCTTCCTCAACCGTCTCTACAAGCATTCCAAGGTCAAGATGAATCCACTATTGGTATTCCTTTGGATGGTAGTCCTCCTACCTATGTGGAGATGGCAAAAAAAATTAAAACCTCGAAAAAATCTGGTTCAGATGAAGACCCTCTCGAGAAGTCCTCTAAAAAAGGAGGTCGAAAATCGCAAAAGACTTTTCGGGAGGAAGAAGCTGAACGTCTCAAGATGCAAGGAAGTCAAGCAACTTTAGAGATGTCAATCAACAGAAATACTTGGGCCAGGCCTCCCAAAGGAGGCCCTCCTCCTTCCATCAGTAAATAATGAATTTAGTCTCTTGGAATTGCAGGGGGCTGGGGACTTCTTCGAAAGTAGAAGCTGTGAAAGATCTCGTAACTATGGCTCTCCCTCATGTTCTTCTGCTCTAGGAGACAAAAATTGAAGCAAGCAACCTTCTTACCATCAGCAATCAGTTTTGGAAAAAGAATGCAGGACAGGCTGTGAGTGCTCGTGGATCATCTGGAGGGCTTACAACGCTTTGGTCTAAAGATTTTTTTTCAATGGAAAATTCCTTTGTTTCTCAACACTAGATTTTCACCGAGCTTAGGAATTGCTCAAGTAAGATAACTCTCTCTCTTTTCAATCTTTATGTTACTGTGACTCTCCAGGAGAAAAGAGACTGCTGGAATTCCTTGGCTGATTTTTTAGCAGCAAGAAATCCATCTAACATTATTGTAGCCGGTGATTTAAACAATACGTTGGCCCCAAAAGAAAAAAAGGTGGAAATTGTGGGAGGGATCCTACGCTAAGAACAGTGGATCGAAACATCTCATCTTAGGATTTGATCGATTTTAAGCCTAAAAAAGGACGCTACACTTGGAGTAATAATCATATAGGCTCGGCCAATATCTCTATCAGATTGGATAGATTTCTTCTTCAGAGCTCTTTTCTCATGGAAAATAAAATTATTTCCTCCAGCATATTGCCAAAATTATCGTCGGACTATAACCTATCTTGCTGCAATTTATAGATGATGAAGATCTCGGTCCCATTCCTTTCAAGTTCAACCCTCTGTGGATTGACAAAGAAGGTTTCTTGGATACGGTTGGTAATTCCTGGAAAATTCCAGTATCTGGTTCTCCTAATTTCGTGTGGGAAAGGAAACTGAAACACACCAAATCTGTGCTGAAGGAGTGGATAAAACTATCTCCCCATTCCCTATCAATGACAGAATTTTGGCTATGACTCGTCTTGATGAGATTCAAATGACAATGGAGGATGCAGAGATCTCACCTTCCATTCTAGCCGAAGAACAAGAAGCCCAAATTAATGCATCCAAATCCTTTAGAAAGGAAGAGGAATATTGGCGTTTGAAATCCCAGAATTTATGGCTGATTGCCGGCGGTAAAAACACCTCATTTTTTCATAAGCAGTATAGAGCAAGACTGTCCCATAACCATATTTCAGAAATAACCTCTTTGTCTGGTGAATCCTTCAAAGGTATCACTCATCTCAAGCAAGAAGCTGAAGCTCATTTTAAGAAATTATTTACAGAGGAGGGAGTTGTAGACTCGGAATTAACCTCATATTTTATTTCCAATGTTCCTAGTATAGGTGAATGGAGAAGATAATGGTGAGCTTATGAAACCTTTTTCTGAGGCAGAAAATATAGATGTTATCTGGTCTATGGCTCCGGAGAAAGCCCCAGGACCCAATGGCTTTTCCATTCATTTCTACAGAGTATGTTGGACTGTTATCAGAAAATATCTTTTGAGGATGATCAAATCATTTCAGTCTAAAGCCAAGGTTGGTGGAAGTACTAATTCCAACTTCCTTGCTTTAATTCCCAAATAAGTTAAACCTTCCACTTTTGGCCATTTCTGCCCAATTTCTTTGTGTAATGCATCTTACAAAATCTTAGCTAAGTTCTTAGCTAATGGGCTTAAACCCCTCATCGGAAAATTGATCTCTCCACTACAAGGTGGATTTGTTAAAGGTCTCTATATCCTATTTAATGTGATACAGGTTCAGGAATCCATGCATTCCAGCTTCAGTAGAAAAGAGAAGGGCATGCTTATAAAGCTTGACATGGCGAATGCTTTTGATAGGGTCAAGATCTCTTTCCTTTATCAAATTCTTAATTCTTTTGGATTCAGCTCTACTTTTATTAATCTGATTAAAGCCTGTACTAACAATCCCTGGATAGCACCTTTAGTGAATGGTAGACCTGCTCATTTCTTTCAAGCTTCCTGAGGTCTTCGGTAGGGTTTCCCCCTCTTGCCATTTCTTTACATCCTAATGGCTGATTCTCTGAGTAGAAAGCTAACTGTGGAAAAAATATTGGAACAATTCCAGGAATCAAATCCGTTAGTGCGGTGGAATCTATTAAACATGCTCTCTTTGTTGACGACACGTTGCTCCTTGGAGGGGCTTCAATGAGATTGGAAAGAGTTTTCAAAGAAATTATGCAGGATTTTTGTATTGTCTCAGGTGCCCTAATCAACAACTAGAAGAGCGCTGTGTATGGATGGAATGCAGCTCCCAAAACTATTGCAAATATTTCTCAGCTTCTTGGTTTTGAGGGCTTTTCCAATTGGGATAAAGTCAAGTATTTGGGCCTTCCACTATTGCTGGGACAAAGCAAACCTTCTCATTGGTTGGAAATTGTTAGTAAGTTAAAAGCCAAGATTGTCTTCTTAGGGTGGTTATTGGCTTACTTCGGCAGGTAAACTAGTCTTAATCAAATCCACTCTTTTAGCTCTTCTGATTTATCAGTCTTCTCTTCTGTTGGCCCCTAAATTGATCTTGGATCAATTATCCAAATTGATAGAGACTTTCTCTGGAAAGGAGGCAAAGGAAATCAAGGCAGATTGCATTTGGTAAACTGGGATACTGTCAAGCGTCTCGTTTCCGAAGGAGGGCTGCAAGTTAAATATCCTGGGCTGGTAAATCTTGACATGGGTGGAAAAATGTTGTGGAAGCTTTTCTCCAATCAAAGTCATCCTGTAAGTCAATTTTTTTGGAAAAAATATCTGAATGGAGGAACTCTTCGAAATTTACAGTTGAATAGTATTTCTAAAGGAACTTCAATATGGAATCTCTGCAAAAAAGGTATAACATTCTTTACCAAGCAATTATTCAGGATATCGGGAAATGGCAACAATACTTTTTTATGGGAAGACAAAATCAATGGTAATCCTCCTTTATTCTATGTCCAAGCAATTGACGAATTAAAATACTGGCTGGTAAGTAAGCATATAACGGGTATGGCTGATATCTCCACCTGGGATCGTAAGGGTAACTGGCTAGAGTGGAAATTTCTAGCCTTGCTAGATTGCAACGTCTCTTCTTTGCACAGTCAATTAAATCTGTTGAAAAATCTTCTGTCTGGAAATGCTCCCATACACTCTTCTTGCAGAGATGCATGGGGTTGGGGACCTACATGCAGTTACTCAACAACGATTGGGTATAATGCTATTGTCAATTATCCTCCTTCAACTCATAATGCCAAGTTCTGGAAACATGTTTGCAAATCCCCTAGCATACTGAAAGTAATTTTTTTTACTTGGATTCTCATGCACCAACGAGCCTTAACTGGGGAAAATTTGATAAAAGAGGGTTTTTTGGCCCTTTTCGATGTTGCTTCTGTAAGCAAGCAACAAAATCTTCTGCTCATATTTTTGTTAATTGTGGATACACACAGAAAGCCTAGGCATTTCTTTTACTGGGCTTACTAGTCTCTATTCCTTTAAATGAAGACTTGTAAATCTCTTTGCAAATTGGCAGAATCGGTATCCCAGAATTTATTCTTCAAGCCGTGACTGGAGGAAAATCTGGCAATCCATCCCAAAATTCTTTTGGTGGAAAATATGGATAGCCAGAAATGAATCAATCTTCATTAGTAAAGCCAAAAATCCTGAACTTGTAGCTTTTAATGCAAAGCCAATGCTCTTGGAAGTAGTGGGAAAGCACCTAGATCTCATTAACCTTAGTGCTGAAAACAAGTGGATTGGACTACCTCATATTGATAGATCTCAGCTAAATTCTAGAAGACCTATGCTTAATTCTCTTTGACAAATTCGAAGTTTGGAAGCAGAATTCTCGGATTGGTGGAAAAATAAGAATAAAGTTTCAATTTTTTTTGATGGTGCATCAAAAGGAAACCTGAGAAACGCTTGAGCAAGTAGATTAATTTTCCTTCCGGGAGAACTGCTTCAAACCAGCTTCAGTTGGGGACTGGGACAACTCTCTAACAACCAAGCAGAATTATATGCTCTTCTAAAATCCTGTCAACTCGCCACTGAAGCTGGTCATTCCAATCTTCAAATTTTTGGAGATTCTGAACTCATTATTAAAGTTTTAAATTCTACATCTAAGTTCTTCCATCCTAGTCTGAACGTGACTATGCACAGGTTACATTTCATCTTAATTGAGTGTATGTCAGTCTCTTCCTTTCACATTCTTCATGAATTGAACAAGTCAGCTGATCTAAAAGCAAACCAGGGATGCCTGCTTCCCCAAGGAATGCTATCTCTGAATGATTCGCCAAGTGTTATGCATCTAATTCTCTAATCCTGGACAGAGAAGTTGCGAAGACCAAGAATTGTATATTTCTGAACTGCTGTAATTGGGTTAAATCGCATCATTATTCTTTTTCAAAAAAAAAAAATCAATAACCGATTTGATGAAAAAAAAATACAATTAGATCATTTTTTGTTCAAAACTTCTCTTCTAACTAAGCATACACAACAAAATCTTCCACATTTAGTACGAAAGGAGTCCAAAAAACTACACCTATGATTTTTGGGACTATGACGCCTTATGAATTGTCTTAACAAAAATATACATGAAACAACATACAAAATAAAATTTAATTGAAACAATGCCCACAATGGCGGCATTCCTCCATCTATTTATTTCCTTGATTTGGCCTAAGTGCATCCTAAAGTGATGGTCGCTCAATGACATCCATGTTTCCATACACACGTTGGGTCATGTGGCAGGAATCTTCAATCCACTGGGTGTGCCCTTGGGGGCAAGTTAGAGTCAAGTGTTGTCGCCTGAAACTTGAATCTTCCATCTAGGCTTACTCCTAGAGAAGCCAAGGGGGGTGGTCCCTATAAAAATAAATCTAAGGTTTTTATTCTAAAAGAAAAAGCTTTAAAATCTAGGAGTTAAATTTTTTTAACCACAACAACAATAATGAAAGAAATAACTCAACAACATATAACATACATCATCATCATCGCTTTTCATAAAGTAAAACTTGGAGAAAGATAATAAGAAAAGTAAAAACTTGTGCCCAATATCAATGTAATACTACAAAATGTGAATGCTTGTAAATTGTGAGGATCTTGTGTTGGGAAAGTATTATAGTTGTTTCATTGGTAAATTTTATTATTATTAGTGAGTGAATTAAGGAGTGGGTTTATTCTTGGTTTGGCTCAACGCATTTCAACTATTGGCTAAGAAACTACAATCCAGGGGCATCTAAGTTGTCAAAATAAATCCAAGGGGAGTGGTCTCTATAAAAAAATAGATCCGAGGCTGTTATCTATTGAAAAGAGAAACGAATATTCTAGGAGTTAAGATGTTTTTTCAACACAAGAGCATACACAATGGATTACTTCACGACATTATTTAAGATATCATCATCATGAAAATAAAATATTCTATAACTAAAACTAATACCTAAGATCTCATAAACACAAACTTCAAAGACCACAAGAATCTCGACAATAACTTACTTGGACAAAACTACCAAAATCCTTTACGGCAAGGTTGTTCAAAGCTTGAAAAAGAAGAAATCAAGCTAACTATTAAGTAAATAATCTATACGTGGAATTAGACATCAACATAAATTGAAAATACTCAGACCCTACCTACACTCAATTCCAAGCACAAACCAAGTAGTGAGACCTAATAAGTCTTCTACCAAGATTCAATCTAACTTACTAAAAGAGGTTTACAATCCAAGAAAAATAGAGACCAAAGTATAAAAGAACTTAGACATTCAAAAGCAGGATTGGGAGGACTGAACCCTACCATTTAAACATAAAACTATAGGAAATACGTGACTGTGTAGCAGTAAATTCGCGTATGGTATGCGACTGTACAATATAAAACCCACATATTCTTGGGAAAGATGCGACTATAAGTAATCTACACCCACGAATTATTAAAAAAAAATCAAAAAAGAAGAAAAACATTATCATGAACCTAATGACTCAGATTGGACTGACTAAAATACTACTTTTGAAAGCCACACACATGACCAGAATTGACAAGCTGGAAGAAAAATACAACAAAGAGACCCCAAAACAAAGGAAACTCCTTAGCGGAGTCGTCGGTTTTGTTGTTAGGGAATTTATCCGATGGTTGGGGTTTGAGTCCACCAAAATACTAGGGGTTCTACTGACATACATGTGAGGATATGCAAGCATATATTAAAGTAAAAGCTTAATGGAACCGAGGATGCATACCTTATTATGAAGGTTGATCCTAGTTTGGTCTTCTCTCCAAATGCTCCTTTTCTCCAAAGCTCCAATACTTGCAACAAAGAAATGAACTTCCTCAAAGCACCTCCAACTATTATATGATATGAGACATGAACATATATAATGACTAAAACTTAAATATTACATCACAATCTATATCAATGCTCATAAACAATTGAAACATGCATTACATCGAGTTGGAAGGAAAATACTTTCTTTTTTCATGAAGTTTTTGGAACAAGTACATATACCTTTTCCTGATCAAGCTTCCTTGAAACCTTGATCTGATCCCTCTTTCTTCTCTTCTCCAAAAGAAAACCTCCATCATAACTTTTCCTCCAAAAGGTCCCCCTCTCCTCTATCCCCTCTCTCCTTTTTGTAGTTCATTGGGAGGAGTTACAAGGTTAGGGTGGTTAGGGGAGTTGGGGTAGTTTCCAAATCGACCCCAACTGCTTCGTGATTAGTTTACTTTTTAATTTTAATGAGTTTTAATGGAATATGCGAGTGAAAAGAAGGAAACATGTGTATGGTACGCGAGTTTCCTTGAGGAAAATCACATTTCAACTTTTGAGATCAATACGTTGGTTGCATGTGTGCAACTTATGTATGATACACAGGTTGTCAAGAGGAAAGTTGCGTATTCAAGTCAAACTCATAATCAAAATGTGTTGATACTGGAGTAAACATTGTGTCTTTGGGGTCCAAATATCTTATAGTGTTAACACTCTTCTATTCATTTGTTCCTTTTTTTGTGATGACACATTTTGTGTCATCACTTAGATGGAGAAGTGCCATTTCGAGGTATAATGAATTTTCCATTTGAACGACTCCTTATTCAAAGCATGCCATTCTCCTCTTGTAGCCCATAGCATATAGTCTTTCCCTACAAGCCAAATCAAGTTATTAACAACCTTGCATAATCCTGTCATTTCAATGCAATGACAAATATCTCACATAAGCATGCAAACATTTTAACAAATGTTTCAGTATAACCATGTTTCATGAAATGTATTCACATGAATACTTCAATGTAATTTCAATGATTCACATGATTATTTACATAATTTAATTAATGTCTCAACATAACCACCATTCACATCTCATGCAACGTTATGCAGCCTTATATTCTTCTTTTCTTAATCATAACATGTACTTCATGAGATTTACTACATGCCAATAAAAGGTAGTCTATATGCTCAACTTGTTATTCATAAAATACTTCCTAAATCTAGGAATCCATATCTCTATATAATTGTAATTAAACACATTCAAAACCCTTTAGATCTAATTTATAAAAGCTTACAAAAAATAAAAATACTTGTCTTTTATTGTTTGTGTGGGATCCCTCTTGATCGTATCTTCCTTGTGGATATTACTGCAGTCCCTTAGCCTTGATCTTATTTTTTTACTGCAATGTTTTCTTGCAAATTTGATCCAATGGGTAGCGAATATTTGCATGGGGAATCTAGATCCCATGCAAATTGGAGTAAGTGCTCTTCTGCATTAAAGAAAATACTCCTCTTGGTGGCCATCATCTTCTTCCTCAGATGATTTGTTAATCCTATGAGGCTCTTCTTATACACAAAATCCACTAGATAAGGATAGTGTCCAATCCACAATCCCTGGATTGTTCAAACAGTTTGTCCAGTTTGGAAAAACTAGACACAACAAAAATTCTGGAAAATTTGTCTTCAAAAACCTGAGTTTATATGCCAAATCGTTGTGAATTTTTGAAATATGAGCTCAACCACATAGCTATGCACACCTCCATAAGATCTGGTTTGGCCTCCACAATACCTACACACCCAACACAAGGAAGTATTCCCTTCACTACTGCACATTCCCTCAGGCCATACCTTCCCTTCCATTTCTCTTCGGGGCGTGCATAGAAGAACAACTAGCCCCTCTTGATCCTTCTGTGAGGTTCCTCTCTTCACTAGGTTTATTAAGCCAATTCTGGGCCTCTTCCACTCCTAAGTCTTTCATACCAAAACAAGGATACACATAACTTCAAAACTCAAGTTCTGGGTATGAGGAAAAACATCCTGGGAACCAAAAACGAATTGGTAAAATGGAAAACAACCCCGTGAGAGAAAATCCATTTTCAAAAATGTCTATGGGCTTCACAGGGGCAAAAGCAACCTCTTCAAACCCCAAAATCGTGAATCTCTTCTCCCATTCACTGGGAAACACAAAAATGAATTCCCAACCATGGAGAAATGGAGGTAATTGCAGAAAAACGGGATGAGAATGCCCCGGCTATATCCAGTTGTGTGAGCAAGAGAAACACATGGGTAAATAATGGAATGGGCAGACATTTCTGGGTGATAAATTTCCCAATAAGTCAAAATATGATTTCCAAAAAGTGATGGCTTCCACAATACAAATTTTGACTACCATACTCTTCCATTCCCAAGGCATTAACTACCTCAACCAATTTCTGGAAGAAATAAATGACAGGGTGCATAATACAAAAAAGGTAGTTGACAAATTTATGGGTTCTCCCATTGACATTTGGGTTTACACTATTGGATCAATAGTTTGAATAATCCCCCCTGACCTATTCCTTGTGAAATCATGCCCCCATCTCTTTGTTGCATTGACATAGATATTTGTGGGTATTTTTTTATTAAATTGCATATTTACATGAAGTCTCATTTTATATGGTGCCTGGCTAGCATGAGAACCATAGGTATCGATTTTATTTGCCGATACATAAAACGCTAAATTGATGGTGGGGCCTTGGCCTTTAGCTCCTCACCATGATTTAATAATGATATTTACATCATATACAATTTTAATGCAATTCAGGGTCAAAATCGGGATATTACAAAAACCCTCTTAATATAGAGGATAAAAAACTATGAGTATATTAGATAGATTTGCAGAGAATGGTTTGCAACATAATCATAGATTTCCCGATAAGAGATAACATGGAGCAATAGAGAATAATAATTAGATGTAACTAACTTTCCATGTGCTCAACACATTAATAACAAGTCATAAACCTAGCCATGCATAGAATAGTGAATGATTGCATGTCTTTAGTGTACACATGCAGTACAACTTCAAAATTGTCTTCATGGAATATTAATTCCTTACATTAAATCTTCAACATGCACAACTAATGCACCATACCTTCTATCAAGGATATTGACTGATAGTTAATTGACATTGAAATGAACTCAATATCTAACTGGATTTATGTACTTAGTTAATAGGCTAACTTAAGTGTCTGTGTGCTTTAACTCAAGTGTTGTCTTTTAGTTTAGTTAAAGTATAAATACTTTATGTAACTAGTCTATTTATACTAACACTTAGTTATGTATAAACAACTTAATCATGTTGATTGATTAATTTTACTTTGCATGGATCACTGAAACTTCATACTTGAAAGTTCTATAACAAAAGCACACATTGTAACTTAACTTAAGCTTACAATTTCGAGTTCACTTAGTCACCTTTAGGCAATTCAAATTCTTTTATGCATTATCTCTTTGCATTGCTTATCTCTTTATCTTAACTACATGGTATATGTGTGTTAAATTTAATTAATCATCATATGATAATATACTCATAAGAATTGTCACATGCTATGATCATATATATTACTCTCGGACCATATAGGCATGTGCTAAGGTAATTCACTCTAGAGGTGACCAGTCTCTAGATGAGAATTAATAGATTTATCCATCTTGAATGACCATGGTCAGTAATATATCACATAACATTTTGTTCTTCAACATGCAAAGCACTTCACCTCTATAATTGGAGGCCCACCTCATAGGGTACCATCTATGAGAATCATTTGACTTGATATCAACCACAAGTATGACTTGATATAAACCACAAGTCTTCAGTATTGATATGAACCACAAGAATTTAAAATACAACATCACCACCTCAATCATATGAGGATACATAGGACTTGATACAAACCACAAGTCCAACTTGATATAAAGCACAAGTCAGGAGAATGACTCCCAATGTTGTAAATTCAACAATTTCTTCTCTCCACACTTATGTCCCTTACTATACTTGTTGTCACAATCAAAGCATATACATTTCACTCTTGTTTCATATAGTTGTTGAGGTGTCAACCTTTGAAGTGGGTTAGAATAAGGAACATGTAGGTAGTTCTTCTAGTATCCAGTGCCATATTTTTTCTTTCAACCTTCCTTTCCAGCATGAAAGCTTTCTCTAAGGATGTTGGTTCGAAGAAAAGTACCTCATCTTGGATGTTATCCTTCAAAGTTCCAATAAAGAGATCCAAACATTTATCATCTGGTATGTTGTCCACTTTGAGACTCAACCTCTGAAATTGTTGAATGTGCTCACTTACTAGAACCTTTTGCCTTAGATTTATCAATTGTGTAAACAGGGAATTTCTATTAACATCATCATGATATGATATCAATTCTTCTATGAAAATGGACCAGGAGATAATGGAGTCCTTTTGCATTCACAAATCCATTGTACCTATTACGGATAGAATATTCCTATGGATTGGGATGGACCACAACAGACTGGATGACACCATAAATCAGCTCATGTCATCCGCATGTATCTTAAAAAATTACTTTTTTAAGGGTTTTAGTGAAGCATCAGAAATACACTAAGCAAGAGGGATATAGTAAGTATGCATAGGGAAAAGGGAAGGCCAGCAAGGCATGATGCATAAGGTGTGGAAAACATGCTATAATAGATTCCCCCTAATGTGTGAGTTTAGAGGGATACAAATGGCTGAAATACATTATAACAATCCCAGAAGTGGAGTAGTAGAGACCTAGCTAGAAGAACTAGCCACTCGTAAGCATAATCCAATAATGACTCTGAATACATGACTACAAATATGAAGTATATACATCAATCCTAGATACATATACATACAATGGTCATTAATAGGCATAATGGACATATGTCATAAGTGGTCACAACCACATACAATATATAGTGAAATATAGTCCCCATATTGAACGAAGACATCCGGTACATAATGAAGTACACTGCTATGATGTGAGAATTGAAGTCTCATAGGTACTTTCATGATCAATGTACTAGCATATATGATGATGCCACCATATTCTAAGGTATTCTACACAAACCGCCAATGGTACATATCCGATCAAGAAAATAAAGGTGTTGAGGTTGAACATGATGAAACATCGTCTGATTACCAGTCATTAAGGTATACCGTTAACATATGGGAGACAACCTATCGATGATCATGAAAATGGATGTAAAGGTACCAAGTCCACTCAACAAGTGTGAATAGAGGTGTTGAGGTCAAACACTTGAAGAATCTATTGATGTATTCCTAAGCTATCGATGAACCTGCCACTAATGACTGCAAGTCTTAGGGCACTCAACTGAGTCTAGATTCTAATTCCAGAATAGATGATCTAAAGTTGATGGAATGGAATCCATTGCAAGGAGGGAATTAGGGAATCCCCAATCAACTAACACAAGGTACACAACAAGGGTGAATGATATGGAAGAACTCAAACGATTAGGATGTACATTAACCAGTGACCATGTGTGTCTCTCGCGCATACCGGATGCAAGTAGTATGCGAAAGAGAACCTCTGAATAGAATCTAATGATGAGAACTACTAATAGATGTGAGGAAACCACTAATAGGATCTAATGGAATCCAAGGCATGACAAGAATCCCAATGTGTGAATAGATTTCTTGTCGTATAACACAAGGGAAACCACTCAGTCAACAACCAATGATGAGATGTTATTTGCTAAGTTCAAGGTCACCTACTAATAATGTAATTAGGCCCATGGTGTCAGGTAGAACAACATCTCTATAAGATACTAGGATGGTCGACATGTAGATTCAATATATCTGAGGAATGGTCGACTGAGGATAAATACTTTCTTTGAACATGAGTATAAGGCAAGTGAATATACTTAGGCAACATAGACTCAAATTTGCATAGTGGGACAACTCTGTGACACATGAGGCATCAACAAAGGCTCCATAGGGACTCTAAGATTAACCAATCGGTGGAGAAAGTTCTGAATAACAAGTTCAGCTCCTAAGGCCATACTAGAAACTTGACCCATGATGGATGGACTCATAAACTATGCTCTATTCAAAATCGACACGACAACTGCCAACACAAGATGATATCATTTCTTGCTTGGATTTTTATGTTTTTTTATCTGTTTGAGATTTTTTCATTAGAAATCTTGAAAATGAATAAAATTTTCTTATATTACAACAAAGAGGAAACGAGTGTCGTGGGTAAGAAAACTAGTTCCAAACAATGGAACATACCTATGCTCAATGCAGGGAAATACGTGCAGGATATGGAAACTCGAGGGCATGTTTACTCTAGGGTGAGAGGTAATCAAGCTGTAAAGGATAAATAGTAGTCTTTGATTGGATATAATTGAGACATGCTCGAGCAATTTTTCATATAACTCTGAAGCGGGGATCCGGAAGTAGGCTCAATAAGGCAAGAAGATGAATGTAATGCATTTACAACTTGATATAAAAAGGGATTTCCTATGGGAGATAAACAATATAAGGATAAGAAGGAATATGAGGTTTCCACTCAAAGACATGGAGGGAATACAAGGGACTACCAAACCTAAGGAGGTAGTTCAGCATGGGCACCAAGTGATAAAGCAGGTTCTAACTAGGGAACCCATGGTAGGGAAAGCCCTACCACTCAAATAACGAAACTTCTAGAAGCAACAAGTGTTAAATTTCATGAACCATATATCTTCAAACCTGAATGAAAGAAATATGAAAAGAAGGATGCAATGGATTTGACAAATCAATGTAAACTGAATAATGGTTTTATGACATAAATTTCACACAAATCGGACAAGAAATGGACATAATATCATTACCTCAATCTTCATTAACATCTCAGTAATACAATAGTCATGCATTAAGGAGAATTCAAATATTGTGGATAAGATTCAAATTCACCAACTCAAACTAACTAATGTTCTAACTCAGTGTGGGAAAAATCACAGTTGGAGCTTAGTAGTTTAACTCTGGATAACTAATTCAGTTCACAATCAGTTAAGTGATGAGGTAGGTGAACAAAAGGCACCACACTCCATTGAATCATGCAAATTGGCGCTAGTGTGTCTGGTAGTGAACTAACTAGTGGAAATCAGAGCATAACTGAACATGACTGACTACCTACCACATACAATTGAAGGTGACTGTTGGTGGAACTCAAAGAGTGTTCCTAAAATGTAGGGATTGGCACCAATGGCACCAACACTCATGTTGGCACCAAAACTCAAAAGTGTAGATGACTCCTGGGCATGCCCCCCCTTTCTCTAGTAAAGTGATAATGACCTCCTAAGCTAGGAAAAATGAACAAATAGACTATGTGGGTAAAGGGGGGATTAATTAATCCTAACACCCCCCCTTAATCCTAACTTTGGACAACTTGGTCCCTGGAAAATAGGCCAAAAGTCACCCATACAATCTAAATGAACTAAAAATATTGCTTAATAAGCAAGGAAATGGGGAAAAACTCTTGAGAACCACCCCCTCCCTCAAAATAAGCAGGAAACTAGGAGACAAGTTTCCATACTTAAGACAAAAAAATTCTTCTTAAGCAAAAATTGCAATCTGCAACTCTATGGATGAATAATGCAGAATGCTAGTTCTTGTGAGCACTAGTATCCTGGGACTGTGCATGTGAACTTTTCCATCTTCTTCCAATCCAATGATAGATAGGATAAAGAATGTTTCCTTTGTCTCTTCTTTCTGGAGGAAGAATGACATGATCCAATTTTTTTTTAAGTGAGCCGAATTGTTGATCAGTCCTTATCATCATGTAGCATCTCAATGGGATCTTGTTGCACATATATGAAGGAATTGAAACTGAATGGGAGACTGCAACATATTCATTTTGATACTGGGACCTTGTTCTTCTTTTGTCATCTGGATCCCCAACAACATTCCCAGTTGCTTCAATGAGCTTTTGGCCCCATTTGGGCCTCTGATTTGGAATAGGTGTTGGATCTCAATCTAGATTCTCTTGAGGTTCAATATCAATATCAATATCATGCTGATCTTGTTCATCATCTACTGAATATGAAACATTAGACAACACATCATCATCTGCAAATGGAAATGATAGGGAGTTCATACCTTCTTCTTCTTTGGCTTGTTGTGGATCATGCACCTGATCTTATTCAAATTGCACACTGCTCTCTATGAAGCACTGCCCATTTGAAAGGTCCATCAACTTGTGTGCCTTAGAATCATCAACATATTCCAGTAGTATGTATTCACTACTCTAGGATTGGAAGGATTTTCTCTTGTCCATAGGTATTTTGGCCCAAGCTTTGGAGCCAAAAACTCTCATGTGTGAGACATTGAGATTATGTCCCATCAGTGCTTCGAAAGGTGTGTCCCCAATCACTCATTTGTGAGGCACCCTATTCTGGATATACGAAGCATAGTTGACTGCCTTAGACCTGTTGCTGCTGCAACTGCTTCCCAATTTTTTTTATATTTTAGGCCCCCTCGTATTTTTTGTTTAAAATCTTACTTAGACTAGTTTTCCAACTCAAGGGAGTCCATCTTGCACACTTAATGTTGTTCAAAAGTTTGAGCAAAAGAACTCTTGGCTAGTTTCTCCGACATGTCAGAGTAACTCAGCCAGTCTCTCCGACACGGTCAGAGGATCAAAAGAAGGTTTTTTCTCAATCACCATTTCGGCATAACTCAACTAAACCCACCGACATTCTCAGAAGCAACTCACAAGTTCTGGATGATACGGTCGAAGGCACTTGGAAATGTTGTCGAATGCAGAGTTTTAGGACAACTTGGAGTTTTACATTGAAACAACTGGAGGATACTTGTGAGCTTTCTCCGAAGCATTCACGGTTTGAAAAGGAAGGACAACTCTTAAAAATGGTCGAAATGATTGCATGTCTCGAGCTCAGAGAAAGTGGGACAAGGATGTCAATACAATCGGTGTGACATAAAATATGTTGTTGATATAGTCAGATTGAATCGAAGGATTTTTCCGATACTATCGGCATCACAACTCTGTTTCGCTGCAACCAAAAGCATTTTTCCCCAAATGAAGTTTCCACCAACCACCGTATTCAATTTTCCAATTACCATATTTAATAACCCGATGATTGCATTGATGACATTTTTGTTCGTTTTTCCTATATAAACGGGTGATTTTATTTGGTTTTTATCCCATGAACGTCGTTTATCGAAGCATCCAGTCAAGGAAAGACATTGGGAGGCCTTTCATCTAGCCTAGCCCGTGAAAATTCAACAGTTGACAGGTAGGCACCTCATTTGTAGATTCTTTTAGTTTTTTATTTGATAAAAGTAAAGCTTTGGTATTTGTAGCATGGTAGGCACACCATAGTTTTTCAAGTTAGAATATTTCCCAGGTCGTTCTGAAACCTCCGTATCTGTGTTCATAATACTGTTACCATGGCCTAGGTTAAACTTGTATTTGATTTATGCAGGCCAAAAATCCATTATGATGTTTTTAAATTCGAGCTTGGCTTCGCTGCTGATTTAGCACCACAGCCGGAAGAACACAAACCTCTTTGGGCCTAGGGTTTTATGGTCCAGTCGTTTAGAAACCTTACATTCATGAGGCTTTTAACCCATCCTTTACGGATATTTTCTTCTCGTAGTTTTTCTCTTTTTTCATGGTTAACTCATCAAGGAACTAGTTTCTTAGTTGAGTTTCTTAGATATTAGTTCTACCTGGGTTGGTTTATCAAAGGCTCCACTGCTTGTGTGAGTCCCCACCAATATAGTATACAGAATAAAAAGGGCAAGCTTCAGTTGCTTACTACGCAAATCAATTGCATAATTAGTATTGAGGAGTATAGATGGAGAGAGGTAGAAATGGCAGGTGTGTGGGGTTTAAAGAATTATAAACATGCTACCTTGTCAAGCCACCATATTCGTATGCAATAGAGGATAAGCATGCCACATTGATTATAGTTTGAATATTTCGAACTTAGACACTATAACCTATAGTGCTTTGGAACCCTCGAATAGTACTACCTCAACTAATGCATGCATTGACAATGTGTTACTTACAACACACCTGAAGACCTTTGTTGTTACATATAAAATTTGGCCCGGTTTTACTTGATAAAAACTAGGGGATTACAATGTTTTCAAAGACTCGAGTTTTCAGCTACCAAAGTTTTGAGATAGTCATTGAAAAGACACAATGCATTCATCTAGCTTTATTTGCACCTTTACCATTAAATAAAGTAGCGGGTAGAAGCCTCTTTGCCCCGACAAGTTGAAGTTAATAAATAAAAGGGTTTGAAATCGAGCTTGTGACCTTCATCAAAGGAACTGAAAAAAAAATCTATTCTAGGCTTGTTAATAGTGTTACGAAGTTCAAATTGATCGTTACTGCTCTTTTTCTCAATGGTGTACTCTCCACCTTCATCAACCTGTATAAGACTCAATAAACATTAATAAACTTACACATGAAAATTCTTAATAGAACAGACAATCAGGTGCTTACTTACAACATTGTGTTGGAAAATTATTGTTGTTAAATGATCAATCGACTTCGAATGGAACACTTCTCTCCATCTTACACAACTGCATTTTGAATGGCTAACAATGGATATGTAGCTATGGTTTTTCTCCCATTTCTAACACTAGATAAAGATTGCATGCTTCAATTTTGAGGGCCAATGTAGGTGTTAGTACCATTTTTGGGCTAAGAAGTTGGCAAGGGATTTGTCTAGTAAATGGAGGAACAAGGTCTGAAAATTTTCATATCATAATACCTTAAAGAATTTTGATGAGTAGGGTCTACAGATGTTCGAAGGGACATTTCTAGATTAGAAATGCCAAATACTTAAAAGACTCCGATTATTTACCTTGAAAATGCATGTAAATGAAGAAATCCTCTCCAGGTTAAATGGTAACATCAAATGAACGGCCTGGATGCACAACGAAGAAGATCAAAGGCCACAAATCGTTTCCTCAAAGGAAAAATCAGGAGTGGAAGGTAAAAAAAAAGCAACCTTTGGCAGTGAAAAGTGATGAAACCCGACTTCCACTTTCCTCAGTCCGAGATCTGACAACACAAAAAATTTTCGCCAAAGATCAACGATTCGGAAAGGCAAGAGAAAAAAAATCAAAATTGAAATTCGAAGCAGTTAAAATCACGATTTCTGTTTTCCACAAGCTCAAGGTTTTAAGCTAAAGTTCTAGTATAATTGGGGTAATGTTCAGGGGAACTTAAGGTAGCGGGACCAAGCAAGAAGTAGGTAGCTATCCTTCCAACCTCAGAAAACAGTCTGAGATCCGACGAATCAAAACATTTCTGCCAAAGATCAAAGGCTCGAAAAATAACAAAGGGAGGAGATCGAAAAGTGGAAATACAAAAGGATTTTATCATGAAAAGTTGAAATCCCGCTTTCTGTGATCCGCAAGATCTACAGTTCAGAGAGCACTTGCACAGCTCGACGATGCAGAAAGAAAAAAGGTGGAAAGAGGAAATGCAATAGTTTGGATAGAAAAAGAATGAAATCCCACTTTCTGCATTTCTCCAAATCGACAGTTCGGAGAGATTCCACGAAGATCAACGACTCGAAAAGGAGAAGAAGGGCAAAAATCGAAAAACATAAATATAAAAATTCTGGTGATGAAAAGGTGAAGTTCCATGTTCCTCAAAATCAAAGGTCCAAAAAGTTTCACCATAGGATCAATGGCCCATAATGATCGCGTAGCAAAAGGACAGAATCTGAAGGGAGGAAAGAGGAAAGGACAAAAGTTTGATTGTAAAAAGCATAGATCCCGCTTTTCGTTTTCCACAGCCCATAGCTTGATCTCAAATCAACGACTAAGGACAAATCTGAAGGAAATCAATACTGCGGAAATCTAAAGGGCACAAAGGATAGGGTGGGAAAGAAAAGATCAAATTGAACATCGAGAAAGCTAGCAACCCATTTTTCGCTTTTCACAGACCCCTGATCGACGGCCCAGAATGAATCTTGAGTTAAGATCTACTGTCCATAAGCAATTTCGCAGGTAAAGATGCAAGCATGAATGTAACTGTTACAAGGTGCTCGAAGGTGCTCTGAAATGTCATTATCATCAAGTGCCTGGTTTCCAGTTGTTGAAATTCTCAAACTAATCTACCATGCATGTTCTAGCATGCTTTTCTGTTTGGTTTATGATCATGGCAAATCTACCAGATCAACATTTGTTAGGATTTTCATTCCCATGCTGCAACTGTTTTTGGATTTGTTTCGACGTTGGTCTCGAGATCCTATGACGCTATAAATATACCCTCAATAGAGGAAGACAGGGTTGGAACCCATGATATTTTTGTGTTATGCATTTTGAGATCTATCATTAGTAAAATTGCAAAGCCGAATGCTGGCATGTTGCTGCAAATATTCCTATGTATTTCGTAGTTACAGTTGGTTATTTCCTTTCCTATGTGCATGTCTTTCCTGTTGAACTTGCCATTATGTATTCTTCATATCTGGAATAAGTGTGTAATAGTTCATAATTCATATTGTTATGCTTTGGATACTTTTTTCAGCTATTCACCAATTTTTCTTTCCAAAGTTGATGCATAATTCATCTTCTAGGTGCTCTGTGTTGATGGATTGTTCTTGTTTCTTATGTATTTCCAGACAAACTGCTTTTTGAATGTAACCGAGTGCTACCTTGCATTGATAGAATTTCACTTGCAAACATTTCTGCATTTCATAAGGATATTTGTGACTCCATAGCCCAATGTATGCTTGCACCACCAATTCAATCTGAAACTTTATTTCATTTTATATTTTGCCCTGTTAAAAATCAGTGAGAGATCCCTCTCTAGAAAGGAGGAATCCATCTTCCTTTCTTAAAGTGGTT
Organism: Pseudotsuga menziesii; assembly: GCA_001517045.1. Lineage (NCBI taxonomy): Eukaryota > Viridiplantae > Streptophyta > Pinopsida > Pinales > Pinaceae > Pseudotsuga > Pseudotsuga menziesii. The sequence continues at coordinate 1,074,301 of LPNX011129804.1, read as the reverse complement.
CTGTTGTTACCTTGGGATTTACCTCCCACAACTTGGGGTACAATTCTGAGTGCTAACAAATTGGCACCGTTACTGGGGATGAAAGTGCAAATCATCCCTGGGAAAATGACATTGTCTTAGTTCTACGACCTGGTTGAGCAACGAGTCATAGACACCTATAGGTTGTATATGCTCCGGAGACTCCACTCAAAGATTCTGGAAGGTGACTCTACTGAGGAGATTGGCAGCCAGAAGGACCGATACGGTGAGGAGGGTTAAAATATTCTATGGGTATGAATGACAGAGTTTTAGATCTAACTGTTGATGGTGAACAATGGTCAAACATCAAGAAGGTCATACCTCTTTCACCTGGTGCCTCCATTTGTGAAGAATCCAGTCTTCATAATGTTCTATGGAAGCTTCACTGTCAAAATGGGTTGTAAAGTTTGAGGAGCTGATTCAGTTTCTCCATCATCAAGATGAGTTCTCGGGTCGTAAGGCATGCTCCTATGAATCTTGCTCACATTCGTCGTTTTCCAAACCAATTACCTCATGTAGGTTGGCAAGCATATCTTCTGAAATTCAAGGATCAAAAGGGTGATGATGTTGCCATTCATTTGTTTAGATTTCATAAGCATATACATAAGCTGGGGGTGGGATGGCATGAGGATTTTTTAATGAGGATGTTCATGATTAGTTTAGAAGGAAATGCAAGGTCATGGTATGAGGGATTGAAAACATGGAGTTTATCCTCCCTTAAAGACTTTCATACAAAATTTTAGTAACATTTCAAAGATCAATATCCTTCTTTGTTGTTACTTCAAGATTGCTGCACACATGATAAAGAGTTCATTGAAAATTTGAAAGAAATAGACAGCGGCGATCAGTATATGGATGGCGAGGTTTTAGAAATATTACATGAATACTCAGCTAAAAAAGAAAGACAAACCAGTTGCCATGATATGCCAGAAAATTCCCAGCAGTTGGTAATGTCTTCCTTGGCTGAAGTTGACATAAGCCAAAGCTCTGTCTCAACCAACTATACCTCTTTTCCTGAAATTGATGGTAGTTTGCAACATTCTTGTCATTCTCTTTGTGACCAAGAAATAAGTTGGGACTGTAAATAAAACCGTTCCTCATATTATTCAGCTCCTGAAAGTTTTTCACAAGAAGAGGATGCCCCTGTTTAATAAGAAATCCCCCTTTTGCAGCAACAATTTAATCAAAAATAGAATATGCTTTACGAAGGATATCATCAGCCCGTCATAAAGTCTGTTAATGATGGTTTTAAAAAGGATTTCAGTCCACCTATATATGATGAGTATGAGGAGGACTACTTGGAGGTTATGCCTAAAAAATAGCTGTAGATTTTGTAAGTTTAGGGCCTGTTAATGAATAAAATTCCATTGCAATCCAAGGTCAAAAGGCTGAAAACAAAGAAGATAGTGAGTGTGCTGAAGGTGACAGTTATCCTTTGTGTTATGCTTCATTTGAATTGCTAAGATATATACGGAAAATATCTAGGAAAGCACAAAAAATTGAGGATATGACATTCTCAGAAATAGATAATGCCAAAAGGGAAAACAATCATGCCATCAATCCCAACCTACGAAGAAACATTAGTTTTCCTTGAGAGGTTAAATCACAAAGAAGAAGATGGTAAGGGTGAACAACTAGAACCTGCTGTGCATTCCAATCCTCCCTTTGATGAGAAAGAAGATAATCAGCTCAGCAATGTACATGAAGAGAGTCATCCTAATTTTCCTTATGAAGAGTGCAATCATCATGTTGAAGTTTCTATTAGTGATGTTTTTAAACAAGATTTCATCATGCCTTTATATTATGAATGTGAGGATGGCCACTTAGATGATACACCCCAAAAAGCAGCAAATAACAATGATGGATTGGATCACCAAGAAGCAGAGGAGGACTCTAAATGGGATACTTCTTTATGTTTTTTAGATTAAAAAACTACTTTGCTTGATTCTATGGAAAAACACAATGATATTTTCTTTGAAACATTTGTAAGGAATTGGGTTTTGAATTCTGATATTTTAGATGAATAAGTTGATGTCTCATTTGCAAATTGTTAGGAACATTTCTTGTATGATTCTTTTGAAGAGCAGTTTGACAGTGTGTAGGTAGAATTACAGTTTGAGAAGCCTTATTGGGGTAAACAAATGACAGAAAAAATTGAAGGCTATCATGGATTTTATGATCCAGTAGCTGAGTATGTGGAGAGTCTTTGCAGTGGTAATGGATGGTTATGTCTATACAATAAAGATCAATCCCTTTATCATAACCTTTTTCCATTAAGTCCTTCATTTCTGTTTTTGATCAAGCATGAGGAGAAAATTTGTTTTTGGGATCATTTGCTTGATTAACTTCATTGGAAGTCAAAAGTTACTTGACTGGGCATTGATGCTCAGTAAGTAGGGTAGGTAGGTGTGAATAAGCTCAATAGGGAAAGCATTTCTTTCAGTAAATTTTTAGTTTCTTCAGCATCAGTTTAGTTTTTGTTTTTAGAGCATGTTGGGGATTTCAGGAAATCTTGGGAGCAACCCAATGGATTTGGAACCTGGTCTACAGGGTTCTTTGCTACCTTGCAGGGAGGAGAGGATCCTTAGTTGGAGCCAATTGTTCGCACCATTTTTGGGCTAAGAAGTTGGTAAGGGATTTGGCCAGTAAATGGAGGAACAAGGTCTGAAAATTTTCATATCATAATACCTTAAATAATTTTGATGAGGGTTTACAGATGTTTGAAGTGACATTTCTAGATAAGAAATGTCAAATACTTAAAAGAATTTGATTTTTTACCTTAAAAATGCATGTAAATGAATAAATCCGCTTGAAGTTAAATGGTAACAACAAATGAACAGCTTGGATGCACATCAGAGAAGATCAAAGGGCACAAATTGATTCCGTAAAGGAAAAATCGGGAGCGAAAGGCGAAAAAGTAAGTTTCGGTAGTGAAAAGTGATGAAACCCGACTTTCGATTTCCGCAATCCGAGATTAGATGATGCAAAATGTTTATGCCAAAGATCAACGATTCAGAAAGGCAGGAGCGAAAAGATCAAAATTGAACTTCGAATAAGTTAAAATCCTGATTTATGTTTTCCGTAATCCAAAATCCAATGGCTCAAAACGTTTCCACCAAAGATATACGTCTTGGAAAAGAACAAAGGGTGGAGATCATAAAGCATAAATACCAAAGGTTTTTATTGTGAAAAAGTTGAAATCCCACTTTCCACGATTGGCATTATCTACGGTTCAGAGAGCTCCCGCACAGATCGATGGTGTGGAAAGAAAAAGGTGGAAAGGAAAACATCGGAAAGAGGAAATGCAAAATTTTGGCTAGAAAAAGAATGGAAACTCGATTTCTGCTTTTTACCAAATCAATGGTCTGGAGCGCTTTCGTGAAGATCAACGACTCAGAGAGGAGCAGAAGGGAGGAAATTGGAAAAATAAAATATAAAAATTATGGTCGTGAAAAGCTGAAGTTTTGCATTCCATGATCCGTAAAATCAACGGTTCGAAAAGTTTCAGCATAGGATCAACAGTCCGAAATGATCCCGTAGCAAAAGGGCAGAATATGAAGGGTGGAATTGGAAAAGTTAAAAGTTTGGTCCTAAAAAGAATAGATCCCGCTTTTCGTTTTCCACAGCCTGCAGCTTGATCTTAGATCAATGACTGAGGATGAATCCGAAGGAAATCAACGTTGCAGAAAGCTAAAGGGAGGAAAGGATAGGGTGGGGGAGGAAATATCAAATTGAACCTTGAGAAAGATAGCATCCCATTTTTTGCTTTCCACAAACCCCATATCGATGACCCAGAATGACTCTTGAGGTAAGATCTATGGTCCAGGAGCAATTTCGCAGGTAAAGATGCAGGCATGAATGAAACTGTTGCAAGGTGCTCGAAGGTGCTCTGAAATGTCATTATCATCAAGTGAGCTTGGTTTCCAGTTGTTGAAATTTTCAAACTGTTCTATCATGTGCATTCCAACGTGCTTTTTTGTTTGGTTTATGATCATGGCAAATCTGCCAGGTCAACATTTGTTAGGATTTTCATTCCCATGCTGCAACTGTTTTTGGCTCTGTTTTGAGGTTGGTCTCGGGAGCCTATGATGTTATAAATATACCCTCAATAGAGGAAGACATGGTTGGAACCCATGATATTTTTTGCATTATGCATTTTGAGATCTATCGTTAGTAAAAATGTAGAGCCGAATGTTGGCCTGTTGCTACAAAGATTCCTGTGTATTTTGCAGTTACAGTCTATTATTTCCTTTCCTATGTGCATGTCTTTCATGTTAAACTTGTCATTATGTGTTATTCATATCTGGAATAAGTGTGTAATAGTTCTTAATTCATATTGTTATGCTTTGGCTATTGTTTAAGGTATTCACCAATCTTTCTTTCCAAAGTTGATGCTCAATTCATCTTCTAGGTGCTTTGTGTTGATAGATTGTTCTTATTTTTTCTTTATCACCAAAAAAAACTACTTTTTAATTGTAACCGAGTGTTACCTTGCCTTTGTGGAATTTCACCTACAAATAATTATGTGTTTCATAAGGATATTTGTGACTTCATAGCCCAGTGTATGCTTTCCTTGTTTCAACCACGTCACCAATTCAATCTAAAAATTCATTTCATTTTATATCTGGACTTGTTAAAAATCAGTGAGAGATCCCTCTCTAGAAAAAGGAGGAAGTCGGCTTCCTTTCTTAAAGTGGTTCTGCTGTTACCTAGGGATTTACCTCCCACAACCTGGGGTACAATTTTGAGGGCTAACATTAGGTTTTTTCTGAGACCGATTATACATGTAGTAGTATTTTCTTTTCAATATAGGATACCTTAGTAAAATGATGCATTTGGTTATTCAAAACAGTTGCGGTATTACTAAATGACTTCTAATTATGCTCATGCACGTATATCACAGGTTCTATTTTCACCAATTACCTTATTTAGAACATATTTTAGAACAACGAATTCACACAATGGCTTAAAAAGGTAGTAAGAAGAAGGCAAATACAAGTGAGGAAGACTTAGATGTGGAAATCATATCCAGGATGGAAATTAAATTCGAATACACCAAGGATATCACAGGAGTTGTTCCAGAATTCAAATGGGGAGAGCTCTATTAGATGATCAAATATTAGAACATCTCGGATGTTGGTCTCGAAGAGATGATCATATACCAAAACATAAGAGATTCAGGAATCACTAAAGCCACTACTCACCCAGAGTTATTTCCTTGCTCAGAGGTTATTGGGTGGATTCTTCCCCAAAAGAATACCACCTCGAGGATTATCTCTAACATTAAAAGGGAAGCTCTTGCTTCATTTACTCCAACTTACATAACATTGGCCTACAAGCTACCCCATGTACAATTCATGATGACCAATGATTGGGTCAAAGGGATACATATTGATCCCTTGGAGTATGTGAAGAGGATGGTAGTGTCAGGGAAGCAGTTGCACCAGAAGGAAAGTGGGGAGTATGAATCCCAAAGCCTACGGACCCCATTCAGGATCATAACCTTGATGTTGAACAAAATTTTTGGCCAAGCCGATGTAACCATGTATAAATTGAATTGGGTTCCTCTAATCTATTATATAGCCTTTGAGGGTACGATTTTTAATTAGGTGGACATCATATCAGACAGCTTGTCATCTTGTGTAGCATCCGCACAGGTAGGTATGACACATAAGAGGGCTAAGTTTTATATTTCATATTACCTTATTGACTGCATTTTCTATAGGCACCCATTTTCTAATATGGGGTGCATTTGGACCCAGGCTGAGGCTCCTGTTTATGTTGCTTATCAAATACTCTAGTCCCATAAGTGCGCGGGATTTTAGGAACTCATTTGTGAATAATTTATGATGCCTCTTTATGAGTTAATTTTCCTAAAACAATTGAACTGCCTATCCGACAACACCATAGAGGTTAAAAGCGAGTATGGAGATTACTATTTCTCATAGGAAGGAACGTACCTTAGAATGTATGGATGTTCCAGATCTCCATCCCTTCTGCCAAAGTACACCATGAACTATGTAGTGCACAAAGAGGTCTTAAGGCAAGTGTTCTGAAATGGGGTCGACAACTTCCTGCACTACATGAAGAAGGAAACTTTCCCCCAACTGCCTTTCTGCTTCATAGGATACAAATTCTCTAAGGTAAAATGTGTTGATGATTTTGTGAAAGAGATGGAGACATTTCATTTTTGGGAGAAAAGATTTCAGAGAAATGATAACAAACGAAAGGTCGTAGAACATTTCGCGGCTGTCAAGATACATTATTAGTACTCAGATTTATTCAACATGGATGAAGAGGTATTCAAGTGATCTAACAATATGACTGAGTTAGGAAAACATTTTTCAAAGAAGAGTGGTGTCAGCGAAAGCAAAGATGGCAGCACCACTATGGAAATAAAGCTGTAGAAGCATAAAGAGGAAGATTTAAGGTTGCAGAAAGAAGATTCAATTAGAGGAAATTTCAACTCAAAACGGGCCTCCTAAAAATAATTAATAAAATAATAGTTAAAATAATAAAATAATATTTATTAATTTTGGAGGAAGAAAAGAAAAAAACTACTTTTTTGTTTGTATTTTTGACATATCTCCCTGTGTTTTTACTCAAATTTCGATTGGGAGAGCTCTTTGGATGTGGAATTAAATTACGCATCCAATGAGTACCCACTCGGCATACTTTTGACGGACCCCGCTACCCCAAAAACAAGATATACCTGAAAAAAATGTGATGATGATGTCATCATCATGTTTTTTTCAGGTATTTCTTGTTTTTGGGGTAGCGGGGTCCATAAAAAATATGAAAAGTGCGTACTCGTTGGATGTGGAATTTAATTCCACATTCAACGAGCTATCTCGATTGAAATTTGAGTAAAAACACAGGGAGATATGTCGAAAATACAATAAAAAAAAAGTAGTTTTTTTTATGATACCTATCCCCAAATTTATATTAAAAAAGTGTTTAAGACCTATACTGTATTTGAAATTTAAAGCAATTTCATTGGCTAACACATGATGACATGGAATTTGAATCAAAGTTAAAAGGCCCATTTTGAGTTGAAATTTCCTTTAATGCGGCTGAGAAAAAACAGAAAGAGGAAGTCGAGAAACGGAAAGCAAAAGAAGCTTAGAAGTGTCAAGAAGAAGAGATATTAAATAAAGAAGAAGAGATATTAAATAAAGAAGAAGAAGCCCACAAGTAACAAGAAGAAGAGAGATTAAAAAAAGAAGAGGAAGCCTAGAAGCAACAAGAATAAGAAAGATTAAAGAAAGAAGAAGAAGAAAGAGCGCAAAGGGAAACCGAGGAAGCGGTGGAAGAACTCAGGAAAAAGGAGGAAGAAGACAGGCTCAAGGAGGCTCTATAACAAGAAACAACCCAAAATGAGCCAATGTACATAAACCCCCTGCCTCATCAAGTGGAACGATGACAGATGGTCATATCCCATTTGTAGAGATCGGGCTCACTCCGTTTACTCCATCTAAGAAGCACACTGTGGCTCACTTAGATACCATCATCTTTGACAAATCAAGGAAGAACATCACATGGAGGTCAAAGAAGCAGTTAAATATGGGCATGAAAGATGATGTGGTCACAATCACTGAAGACACCATAATGGAGGGTACTCACAAAGACCCCAAATTTATGGCCTCAGTAAATATAGCAGCTGCACATTCCAGCGCTGAAAACGTTTATCGATTGATGGATGACATGGAGCGCAACAAGGAGAATATGCTTAAGCTGAAGGATAGTGTGGTGAAACTAGGAGGAGAGGGCATAGATTTAAAAAGGAAGCATGATGCCATCCTCTGCAAAAAGGAAAGATTCCTAAGCGAGTACCAGACTTTGGAAACAAAGAATGAAGCAATGAATATCTAATTAGTAACAATGGAGGGAGAGAGAAATGATCTTGAAGCTAGAATCTCACAACTGGAGTCAAGAGAGTTCACGGCAAGCCAACATATAGAAGAATTGAAAACCTGAGTAGAAGAATTGGTAAAGCAAAGGAATCCGTGGAAAATTAGTTGAAGATAGTTAACGATAAGAAGTAGGACATCACTCATTTTTGTGACCTAGCTTGCAACATTCAAAGACAGATACATAAGGCTCAAGTTACTATCACAGGTGAGATCTATAAAGTGAGGCTGATAATGACAAGACTAAGGGCAATTGCAGTAGAATCACTGAATTTCAAAAAAGCATTGATGGAGGTCGGAGTAAAGGTCAAAATCCAGTTGACATGGATAGAAGCTAACTCAAAGTTTCGAGAACACCTTCCACAAAAAACAACATAAGGCATAAAATCAGAAATGGCACTCCTAGAGTTTTGTAGGAAAGCCTCCTTGAGGTTAAGCAACGAAATTGCCAAAAATATGGAAAAATGCAAGGAATTCTATAAAAAGATACATCAGGTCCATGAGAAATACCAGATTCCATCGGTTCTGAAGATCACCTACCTTCCAAGAAATGACCGACATATGGCGCATTTGCAGGACATACTACGATAAAACATACAAGACATCCATAAAATAGAAGCCTTCAATGAAGAAGGTATTAACAATTGGGTTGGGAAGGATTCTATCAACACTTACATTTTAAAATACATGTGTAGGGCCGCCTCATAAAAAGTGACACGTGTAGAGACACAATTCACAATGCATGAAGTGACCGTGCAAGTACTAGAGGAAATAAAATACAAAACTATTACAGAAGAGGCTAAGGCACGGGGAGCGTTTGTTTCTAGCTTGGCAGGGCCCACTTGAAAGTTTTGTCTTTTATAGTTTTTTTGGAGTTTTCCTAATGTAAAGCACAAGAAGACAAATTTTGGAATCCCTAGGGTTAGGGTGATTCAAGAGTCACTAGATGATGATTTGTAATTGTAATATAAATAGAGATAAGGAGTAGAGTAGAGGGACTTTTGCTAGCACAAAGGAGGGATGGACTATTTTGTAAGAGAACTAAATTTTCTACTAATAAAGAAGGACACATTTGTTGGGAAAGTCCTGCACAGGAAATTTCTTGGGATGTGTGGAATTTGACAATGTGGAATTACTTCTTATTTATCCATACAACTGTGAGATCATTCTAACTTCTTTGAATTACTTCTTTGGTTATGAATGCTTTTGCTTTCTACGTAAATGTCTGTGTATGAAATGAGTAATGAATTTTTTATTATATCGAAGCTTTCTTTGATATTATTTCTGATGTGCATGTGCATATGAAATTGAAACAAATATCTCTGAGATTAGTATGAATAGTTATAGTACATTGCTCTAATTTTAAATCTGCTCCCTACGGGGATAGAGTAAAATAGAATAGATTTGCTTAGATTTAGATTTAAAAAAATCAATTGATTAAGAAGGAGCGATAAGACGAGAGGTAAAAACCTGCGCATCACTTGTGAGGTTTTTTTTTATCAATTACATGCATTTAGATTAGGCATTTTCATTTCATCATTTAATTAAAGAAAACAACATAAATGGTGAATCATTCTGTAACCGACAATTTTTTTTTTAAAACACATTAATCTACGGTAGCCAAACCGTTAACTAGATGTATTGCCCATACCAAACGATGGATGATCTAATTGGGATCGATTATCAGGGAGAATCCCTATTGTTGGTACCTGGGAATTTTCCAGACATCATCAGATTTGGCGCTAGAAGGAGGGCCGCCAGTGCATGGCTAGTAGAGGAAATCCGTTTGTGAGAAAATATTTCACTGGAACTACATCTGAAATGACTTTCCCACAAGATTTCGTTCTTGAATCTTAAGAACACTAAGGGGTAAGTTGTGAAGAAGATACATAACCTTTATACGCTGTCCCATTTGAGGAGGTTGATCATTTTTGGAGGCATGCACGATCCTATGTTAAGAAGCTCGGTGGGTTGAAAGTAATTCCTGTGTTACCCAGGAGGCAAGCTCCCAAGAAAGCAGTTTTATACACTCAAGGTTCATTGCTTGTGGAAAACTTGGAAGAATTGGTAGATGTGTCTCTCCAAGAAATCACCCAACCTCTTGATCAGTTAGGACATGAATCCCCTATGACTCAAGCTTTTCCACATTCTCCACCTCAATCTGCACATAGAGTTATGGCAAAAGCTGTTAACCAACCCGCATGGAGATCCAAGACAACACTAAACCTAGATGCACCTTTGCACGATTTATGTAAGCACTCGAAAAGAGTATTACCAAAGTTCGATCCTGGAAAAGGTGTTTCTGTTGAAGACCATCTCAAAATATTTTATCTCGCTCTAAACCTTCGAAACGTTGAACACGAAGATGTAGTCTGCGACTGTTCCCATATACTTTCGAGCCCAGAGCATCCTCATGGTTTTTTAGTCTACAAGATAATTCAATACCGAACTGGGAGGGTTTTGAAAGAGTGTTCATAAGTAAATTTGGCAACCAGAAAACTATAGCCATGCCCATGAAAGAATTATTGTTTATGAAGATGGAAAAGAAAGAGAAAGTTCAATATTTCAATCAAATATTCACCATCCTTTTAAACAGTTTTAGTGTTGCAACAAAACCAGCTGAAGAGTCTTTGGTAGAATATTATACTACAACACTATATCTAGCCATAGCGATGTTTGTAAAAAGGGCGGTTAAGGCTACATTGGTAGAAAATTATGAAGAAGCCAAGAAGGTAGAAGATGATTTAGATAGTATCGCAAGACATACTTCAGAACCAGAAGTGAAAACAACAACGAGTAAAAATCCTTCGCTGTTACATAAGACTAAAGAAAAACATTCAAATGAATTAGAAAATGTGGTCAAAATGGTGCAAAAATTATCAAACAAAATAGTAGACTTGGAAAAAGAGAAGGGAGCTAGTTCATCAAGAAATCCATTCAAGCCTTATTACAAGAAAAGAGAAGAAATCGAACAGTCCCAACCACCTCTACTTAATTCTAATGTTATGCATTTTAATGAAGTTGGCATGGATCACTTATGTACATTTCGTCAAGAACACCACTCTGAAAAAAGCTGCCCACAATAGATAAATTCGATGACTTTGGTAACGAATGAATTATTAGACGCTCAATTGACATATCCAGAGGAAGAAGAAGACCAAACAAATGAGCCAGAAGAAATAAATGAAGAAACCATGATGGTTTTATGGGATTGGGCACCCACATTGGGGTTGAGCGAGGAAGAGCAGACTAAGGAAATCCAAGTATCATCAGTAAAAGTTACAACAAGGAGTAAAGGACCCATGGTGGATCAAAGTTTAGTGTTGCCTAAAACACTAAAAATAAAGGAAACCATGAAGAGAATTATCAGCACTATTCAGATGCAACATAAGGTTAATTCGGAAAACATAAAGGAAAGTAACCCAGTAATTAATAAACTCGTGAAAACTGTAGAAAACAAAATTGAAAGTACTAACGAGTATAACATGGGATATGATATTGTGGAAGATATTAAGAAAACCAAAGCAACTATTTATTTATTTGAATTATGTAATCTTCCTCAGCAGAGAAAGAAATTATTGAAAGCATTTGACACACAACCAATTACTACTCTAGAGGTCATCGAATTAGATACTGAGATAAATGAGGCAAGCACTGGTGGAAAGTAAAAATACCAGACTTTTCCTTTCTTTTTAACATTTGAAATTTTCAATCACAATGTGCATAATTGTTTGGTGGATTCTGAAGCCGCATCTAATGTTATTCTGTTATCTATCTACAAGAATATCAATGGTCTACCAACACCATCGACTTCATAGATCATTCAACTAGATAGATCTATTGTTAAGGTTATACGGGAGATGAAAGATGTGCTTATTAGATTGTCTGCAGATACCATGGTGTGCCAATTCATAGATATCATTCTGGTAGATATACCTGAGCCTTATGGATTAATATTGACCAGGGACTGGTCAACGAAACTTGACGGTTATTTTGCAACTAATTGGTCTCACGTGTGGTTTCTGTACCAGAATAGTCATAATCAGATTAAGCTACTGAAAGAAACACATATGAAACATAATGTAACTCACTTGGAGGAAAAGAATGAACCAGACAATTTCTCATCTTCAGTTTTGGGAAATTACTTTTTAGAGCTTGAACCAGGGAATTACCAAGCTGAAGAATTCAGTTATGAATCGGATACACATTCTGATCCCCTTTGATTTTCACGGGCTGATGGAATTAATTGTAACATAGTTAACTTGGTTACTAATGTAGAAGGTGTTACTAACCAAATAAATTTAGAAGATAGATTTTGGATTTTGTATTTTGATGGTTCTAAAATGCAAGAGGGGTCAGGAGCATGTTGTGTCCTTATTGTTCTTGAAAAGAATAAACATTTTCTCTCTTGTAGGCTAGAGTTTGAATGTACAAATAACACCGCTGAATATGAAGCTCTAGTCCAAGGTCTGAAAAACACCATTGAATTAAATGTAAAAAATTTGAAAGTTTTTGGTGATTCTGAGGTAGTTTTTAGACAAATAAGAGACACCATTCATTGCTTATCTCCACATATTAAAGGGTATTGTTATCACATATATAGTAGTCGGGCTACCATATTCTATTTTTCTGATTCAATACATTTTTTCATCCAAATCCCCTACATATGAGATGCTGAGATGAGCATTTATGATGGATCATTATTTATTTGATGGACTATAGTAATCTCCCATGCTAGGATTGAGTCTCAGGACACTAATATTTGAGGACAAATGTATCCATTTAGTCATGTGTAGAGCAGTTAGTAGTACCCATATTTGCATCAACGTCTTCTCATTGGACAAATATTGATTCAGATGGATTATTTGCATGATTATGACTCAGCTTATATTATATTGTGTTATGGTTATCATTGCTCTTATATTCATCTTTGTGACATGTGTTAGCATTTAGTATCATGATCTAGCGGTCATATAAATATGTGGACTTGGATGTATCTGTATTATGTATTGATGTCCCTACTCGGAGTTTGAAGTTCTTTACCTATACTCGTTGGTTTTACCCTCCTTAAGGAGAATAGAGGTAGTCATTCCCACCATACTTTGGCTTGCTAGTGTTGGTTTCATCATTCATTGTATCCACCCATCCATTACCTTCCAGTTGTGTTTTAGCTCGAATTACTACTTGACTTGTGGCATGGAGGACCTTTTCCCGCTAGAGACTTTGTTGGACAAGCCTCCCTGTTTATTTGTGTCTCGGCTCTGAGTTGCCCAGGATGTGTTTGCTTACCTGAAACAAGTAGCGTTTCCATCAATACAATGTATTTGGAAATAAAATGAATATCTTATGGAAAATATCATTCATGAAAAGTAGTGTTTTTAAACATACATGAATGCAAGGCTATCCTAATGAAATTGGATCTAAAAATATTGCACTGAAATATCTTAAAAATTCATGAAAAATAGTGTTTTTCAACATACATGAATGTATAAAGTCTAAATGATAAAAGTTTGTATAAAAAATACGTGAACAAAGGCTATGGAAAATCAAAGGCCCAAAAAAGAAATGGTTCCTAAAAGTTATATCTAAAGATTGCTGACCTTACTTGTATTGAGTTGGATTGCGAGCATTTGTCAAGGTGAGTAAGCACCTCTGAAGTAGTTCACCCATTTGTGAGGCACTACCATCCCCTTTGTTGTTGTTTGTCCGGCATATGGCTATAGTGAGTATCCCCTTTCCATATCCAAAGTGTCACAGTGATGAGTGGGCAGTCATCCTTTGGCCTAACCTTATGAATTTTAGCCTTCACCCTTCACTAGCAAATTGACTACAACTATGAAGTGAGTATAGTCTTGAAAGTTTGGTCTGAGTTATAATAAATAAAACCCTATATATGTATTTGGTTGATGTACCTCTAGTGAAATGATTGCTATTTGTTATGATTGTTACTTAAAGGATTTGTAGAGCATATTGTATCCTTTTAACACTTGCAACAGATGGATGTCAGCCTAAGTTACATTATTGGTATCTGGTCATTTACAGATAATTATTTTTTCTATTTGATATTGTTGATGATCAGGCAGAGACCTTGAGAGGGTATGAGTATATACCTTAAATGGATTTGGACTTTTTGATTCCAGTGAGACAACTTTTTTTCAGTTCCAAGTGCTTACAGAGATGTTCAGGCTCATTTTACCTTTCTGGTGCAGTTTTTCTTCACTAGAGGGCAGGTATGAGCAGGGAGATGATTTTGTTGGAGCTCCTAGGGCCTTGTATGGGGCATAGGGGGTCGAGACACTTGATTGTACCATAGTACGCCCCTCCCAGAGATCCTGGTGGGATTAGTTGGATAACGCAGGAACCCTAGGAGGTTGTTTTGGTAGGTTCACGTTTCCTGAGGCATATTAAAAAATAATTAAATGTCTACTAAAGAACTCGATTTGGGCTACTGAGGCAAGGAACTGGCATGGGATGAGTTTTGATGACGATAATGATGTCTTCCACACCTTCTCCAATAGTTGCAACACCTGGATAGGCCCACATCTATTTTTTGAGCATTTTATATTATTTTCTGGATCTTTTGGAGGCTCACTATTTCCTCAAGGAAGCACAATTTCATAGTTTAAAAAAATTATATTATTTTATTGTGCCATGGGGACACCCAGAGGGAGTTAGTTAACACTCCATGGACCCACCATGTGCTTCATTTATTTATTGTTGAGTGGGATCCCCTCTCCTAGGGTGATTTAGTCCACTTTTATATTATATTGTTATATTGATCCATGTATTGTATGTTGAGTTTGTCTCAACCATTGATTAGAACATTTGTATCTTTTAATCTTAGCCACTCATTTGAAAAGTGGTTATGATTTTGGTTCTCTCATTCCTATTTAAAGGAGAGATCTTCTTATTTGTAAGGGGTCTTTGGCTCTTCGATCTGGATAATAGAAAAACTTTTCTTGTGGATATTTCTTGGATCTCCTTTGCATCTGGTGTTCTTAGATGGTGATTGGAAAGTCTTTTTCTTCCTAGCATTCAAGAAAATTTTGTGAGATCTATATATTTTTTTTCGGGAATCTTTGTCTTGTCTACAGGAGGGCGACTCGGCTTGGGAATTTTTGCAGGGGCTCCTCAACGCACTTGGATTGGATTCGCTTGTATCAAGGGGTTTTCATTAGTGTCATTGCGATCTATGATTTCTTCTTGCTATTTTTCTATAGCATCTTTCTTTTTCTCATGATACAACAAATCTGATATGGTTGACGTTTTTTTTTGCAGGAGAGAGGGTGCATTGACTTCTTGGAAAAAAACGTTGGACATAGAACTCGCTCAAAGATTCTCAAATTGATCGGGATAGCAGGAATCATCATCATCAAGGAATCTAAAAGGTTTTCTAGGTAAGATTTATAGGTTAGTACCTTTCTTGCAGATCTCAATCCACTGGCATCTGCTTTCTTCATTTTCACATAAAAATCCCATAATAATAAAAAACCAAAAATACTAAAAAATAGACCGCTTGATCTATGGCCAACCCACTGCTGGGTTTTGTATATCGGGTATTTCCCTCACCAAATATTCCTCAACGTTGAGCTAGAAGTGGCTGGATCTGAAAAATTCGCCTTCCAAACCCTAGCGCTATCCATCAAGCTATTGGTTTTTCCCATGATCTGAATTTTTCAGCAAAATACCTTTTTGGGTTTGTATATCGGGGTATTTCCTAGGTGGGTCTCCTCCAACGCTGAGTAGATAGTGACTCCATTTCCCTAGATTTGACAGGCACCGATCTCCAACCCTAGCGCTCCCCCCGCTTTTGCCTGTTTTTCCTATGTTTTGAATTTATATTAGTAACTCGGGTATTCTCATATTGTCATATATTTCATCGAGTCTATCCATCGGTACTAGATATCCCAAATCCTGTCATTTCCCTCCCTGCATTGGTTACGTTTCCCAAGGCAACAGATATCTTCAACTATTGCTAGTACCTTAACCCCATATCTAGTATTTACTTCATAGGTCACCTGTGTCCCACTTTGGATCAAGCCTCACACTTCCTAAACCCTAATCCAAAGCCTTGGTTCACCTAGTGAGATCATCCATAGATCTAGGGTTTCCATTACCTTACGTACCTCAAGTCCATTTGATCTGATCTGGTGTCTAGGTTTGATCTCTCCTATTGGGAGTAGATCTATGTCTCCCCCTTTGTTGTCTTGGGCTAAGATAACATAAAGAGAAGACTTCATCGATTGGCGTGACAACCATCCATTTGGGAGTCAAGGAAATCTTTGTTCGACCTCCTTAGTTGCTGGTCCCTCTACCATCCATCCTAGATCCACCTCACATAGGAAACTACAAGGTTGGTGATAACATGTATCAATCTGAGGTTTGGAATTTGATAGCACACTTTAATGCTTTTAGTATAAATGCAATCCCTAGATTACAAAATGTTGTAGCTGATTTATTACCTACTTCTGTTTCTAGGTTAGTGCCGACTAATAACATGTGTTATATTGAATTAATTTCCAGGCCATACGTACCTGAAAATATCACAAATCTAAGGGTGTTTGATGACGATGAACAGATTATTAATTTTCTGACCAATGAAGAAGTTTTCAAAGAATATGTAATTGACAAATAAGAACATCAATCAGATTTATGAAACAGAGACATTTTCAAAGGAAATTTTAGATTCAGCATGTATTGGATGAAGGCTCGTCAATCACTATGGATACATGTTATCCTCAAGTATGGTCAATACCCACTCCTTCCAAGTGTTGAAATTGTAAGTTCCCTCGAGATGGTCTTCTGGTGGAAGGAATATTAATGACATGGCTCTCAAACTTTGCTCAACTCCTCAGGATCACATAGGATTATAGTTGCTTGCACAAACTTAGCTTCTTCATGCCATGAGATCTGATACCATGTTAATATTTTGAGAAAATATGGAGAGCTTCAAACTTTAAAACTTGTATCAATTATTCAACACATAAACTTTTGAAATCAAACCACACAAATCATTCATCCACATAAGATGAGATATACCCTAGGAAAACCCTCTTAATATAGAGGATGAAAAACCCAACAATTTTTTATGAGTATATTAGATAGATTTGTAGAGAATGGTTTGAACCATAATCACATATTGCCCGATAAGAGAGAGAGCATGGAGCAATAGAGAATAATAATCAGATGTAATGAACATGTCATCTGCTTAGCACAATAATAACATGTCATAAACTTAGCCACGCATAGAATAAAGAATGGTTGCATGCCTTTAGTGCACACATGCAGTACAACTTCGAAATTGTCTCATGGAATATTAATTCCTTACATTAAATATTCAACATGCACAACTAATGCACCATACCTTCTATCAAGGATATTGATTGATAGTTAGGAAATGAACTCAACATCAAATTGGATGTATGTGCACTTAGTTAATAGGATAGCTTAAGTGTCTTTGTGCTTTAACTCAAGTGTCGTCTTTTAGTTTAATTAAAGTATAAATACTTTATGTAACTAGTCTATTTATAGTAACACTTAGTTATCTATTAATAACTTAATCATGTTGATTGATTTTACTTTGCATGTATCACTAGATCTTCATAATTGAAAGTTCTATAACAAAAGCACACATTGTAACTTAACTTAAGCTTACAATTTAGAGTTAACTTAGTCACCTTTACGCATTTTGAATTCTCTTATGCATGATCTCTTTTCATTGCTTATATATTTATATTTACTACATGGTTTAAATGTGTTAACCTTAAATATTCATCATATGATAATATACTCATAAGAAGTATCACGTGTTATGATCATATTATATTACTCTTGGACCATATAGTCATGTGCTAAAGTAATTTACTCTAGATGTGATCAATCTCTAGATGAGACCTAATAGCTTTATCCATCTCGAATGACCATGGTCATTAATATATCACATCACATGTTGTTCTTCAACATGCAAAGCACTTCACCTCTATAACTGGAGGCCCACCTCATAGGGTACCGTCTATGATAACATTTGACTTGATATCAACCACAATTTTGATTTGATATAAACCACAAGTCTTCAGTCTTGATATCAACGACAAGACTCTAAAATACAACATCAAAACCTCAATCATATGAGGATACATAGGAATTATACAAACTTCAAGTCCAACTTGATCTAAAACACAAGTCCGTAGAATCACTCCTGATTTTGTACATTCAACAATTTCTTCTCACCGAAATTATGTCCCTTACTATACTTGTTGTCATAATTAAAGCATAGACATTTCACTCTTATTTCATCTAGTTGTTGAGGTGTCAACCTTTGTAGTGGGTTAGAAGAAGGAACATGTAGGTAGTCCTTCTAGTATCCATTGCCATATTTTTACTTTCAACCTTCCTTGCCAACATGAAAGCTTTCTCTAAGGATGTTGGTTTGAAGAGGAGTACCTCATCTTGGATGTTATCCTTCAAAGTTCCAATAAAGAGATCCAACGATTTATCATCTAGTATGTCATCCACTCTGAGACTCGACCTTTGAAAGTGTTGAATGTGCTCACTTACTAGAACCTTTTTCCTTAGATTTATCAATTGTGTAAATAAGGAATTTCTATTAACATCATCATGCCTTGACATCAATTCTTCTATAAAAATGGACCAGGAGATAATGGATTTATTTTGTATTCACAAATCCATTGGTACGTATTGCAGATAAAATATTCCAATGGATTGGGATGGACCACGACTGACATGATGACACCATAAATCAACTCATGTCATCCGCATGTATCTTAAAAAATGACTTTTTTAAGGGTTTTATTGAAGCATTAGGAATACATTTAGCAAGATGGATATAGTGAGTTTGCATAGGGACAAGGGAAGGCCATCAAGGCATGTTGCATAAGGTGTAGTAAAACATGGTATGCCAGATTCACCCTAATGTGTGAGTTTAGAGGGATACACAATGGATGAATTACATTATAACAATCCCAGAAGTGGAGTAGTGGAGACCTAGCCAGAAGAACTAGCCACTCGTCAGCATAACACAATAATGACTTTGAAAACATGACTGCAAATCTGAAGTATATACAACAATACAAGATACATATACATACAATGGTGATGAATAGGCATAATGGACACATGTCATAATTGGTCACAACCACGTACAATATACAGTGAAATATGGTCCCCATACTAAATTAAGACATCTGGTACATAATGAAGTACACTGCTATGATGTGAGAATTGAAGTCTCATAAGTACTATCATGATCAAGGTAGTAGCATATATGATGATGCCACCATAGTCTAAGGTATTTTACACAAACCGATAATGGTACATGTCCCATCAATTAAATAAAGGTGTTGAGGTCGAACATGATAAAACTTTGTCTGATTACCAGTCATTACAATATATCGTTAATAGACACGAGAACCCACCGATGACGAAAATGGTTGTCAAGGTACTGATTCCATTCAACAAGTGTGAATAGAGGCATTGAGGTCAAACACTTGAAGAATTCATTGATGTATTCCCAAGCTATCGATGGCGAGAAACCTTCCCCTAATGACTGTAAGTCTCAAGGAACTCAACTGGCTCTAGATTCCAATACCAGAATATATGATCTAAATTTGATGGAATGGAATCCACTGGAAGGAGGGAATTAGGGAATCCCCCACCAACCAACATGAGGTACACAACAAGTTTGAATGATATGGAAAAACTCAAATGATTAGGATGTACACAAACCAGTAACCATGTGTGTCTCTCACACATACCAGATGAAAGTAGCATGCGAAAGAGACCCTATGAATAACATCCAATGATTAAAACTGTTGATAGAGGTGAGGAGACCACCAATATGATCTAATGGAATCCAATACATGACACAAATCCCAATGTATGAATAGATTTATTGTCGTCTAACACAAGGGAAACCACTTAGCCAACAACCAATTATGAGATGCCATTTGTTGGGTTCAAGGTCACCTACTAATAATGAAAGTAGGCCTAGGGTGCCAGGTAGAACAACATGTCCATAATATACTTGGATGGTAAACATGTAGAGTCAATATATCTGAGGAATGGTCGACTCATGCTAAATACTTTATTTGAACAAGAGCATAAGGCATGTGAATATACTTAGGAATTATAGACTCAAATGTGCATATCGAGACAACTTTGTGACACATGAGGCATCAACAAAGGCTCAATTGGGACTCAAAGCTTTACCAATCGATGGACAAAGTTACGAATAACAAGTTATGCTCCTAAGGAAATACTAGAAACTTGACCCATGATGGATGGACTCAAAAATTGTGCTCTGTTCAAAGGCGACACGATAGCTGCCAACACAAGATGATATCATTTCTCGCTCGAAATTTTATGTTTTTTTATTTGTTTGGTATTTTCATATTATAAATATTGAGAAGGAATAAAATGTGCTTATATTACAACAGAGAGGAAACACATGTCATGGGTAAGAAAACTAGTTCCAAGCAGTGGGACATACCTATGCTCAATGCGAGGAAACACGTGCATGATAAGGGCACTCGAGGGTATGTTTCTTCTAGGGTGAGGGGTAATCGAGCTACAAAGGATAAATAGTAGGCTCTACTTGGATATAATTGAGACATGCTTGAGAAATTTGTCTTATAACTCTGAAGAGGGGAGCTTGAAGTAGGCTCAATAAGGCAAGCTGATGAATGTAATGTATTTACAACTTGATACAAAAAGGGAGTCCCTATGAGAGATAGACAGCAAAAGGATAAGAAGGAGAATGGGGTTTCCAGTCAAATACATGGCGGGGATACAAGGGACTACCAAACCTAAGGAAGCATTTCAGTATGGGCACCAAATGATAAACCGGGTTCTAACTAGGGTACTCATGGCTGGGAAATCCCTACCGCTCAAATAACGACACTTCTAGATGCAACAAGAAGGTTCAGTGTGATTAAAAAGTAGGTTCATACCTAAGGTTTATGAGATACAGTCATAGGATAATGCAAAAATAAAATCAGAATGAAATTGTATTGTCTATTCCATTTATGATTTATGCTTGCCAAAGGCGAAAATAGGCTCGAAAATGGTAAAACTCTTCTAAGGCTCGATGAAACTGCATCAAAAAATGATCTTGCACCATGATATTAGTCCTTAAAGTTTGTAAATTAATAAATATGGGGTGAGAACTATAGGAAAGTGGGTAAACATTTTTATAAATAGTAAAAAATTGACATTTTACCATACCATTTGAGTTTTTACAACAAATAGTGCGTTGGGAGCCCTTTTCACCCTCTATCTTCAAACGCTGATTACAAGACCTACAAGAAACTAAATCACAAACCGTATGGACTAGTTGAATCCTCTCATCATGCTCTATCATTTCATTGTTTTCATTTTAATTTTTCATGGTCAAATTTTGTGGTTGTCATCACATAAATTGGGAAATTCGTCCCACGATGGTCACAAATCATCGAACCGCGTATATGACTTGAACCACATAGGAAAAATGAAGCCTCCCCGCCTGGCCNAAATTTTGTGGTTGTCATCACATAAATTGGGAAATTCGTCCCACGATGGTCACAAATCATCGAACCGCGTATATGACTTGAACCACATAGGAAAAATGAAGCCTACCCGCCTGGCCATGTTATTGTTCAGTCAGTGACCCGCATAGAGCATCATGAATGAGGTTTTTTAAGAATTTAACTTCACAACTCTCTCTTTCCTTTTCAGGATGGTCATCGAGTGGATGGAAAGGGAACATGATGATGTTAACAGGGTAGTGCATGGCAGTCTTCATGCCCAACAAGGATTGCAAAGGTGCAGTCTTTACAAATTTTGGAACCTTCCGAGTATGAGGTAGCAACCAAGATTACTACAAATGCTCATTAACTACTGGGACCCAGAGATGGAGTCTTTCAATATTGATGGACAACTGCTCAAAATCAAGGTGGATGATATATATTTTATCACAATATTATCTTGTCAGGGAGAGGTATTCAATATTAGAGCTCATGGATCGTTGGAGGAATGTCCATAGATGAGTATATTGTTGTGTATTGCTTCTCGACACAAAGAAATCGGGAAATCAAGTCCCCATATGTGTCATCCAGAGTCTAATATTGAATGTGAGCATCCTAGACTTGGCAAGGATATCCAATTTGTTAGAAAACAGGACCGCAGATCAATAAAAAATATACAGTTAAATCTTTAAAAAAGATGCAAAACACATTACAGAGAGACACAGATATAACGTGGTTCACCCAAACGATGGGCTATGTCCACAAATAAATTTCCAGTCCTTTTATTACAGTCCAGAAAGATGAAGAAATACAACATGTAGCAAAATTGTTGCACTTCCTCTTCATGCTATCACAGTCTCTCTCACACAATCACAGAGATTTTTTACAATGCAACAATACCATACACAACCATGTTACAATTCTTTCTTTTAAAGGGGAAAAATACCATGGGAAAATACTACAGTTAACCCAATACCATGGGTTCGCAAAATTGTTGGCCAACAAACATCCCAAAAAATTTTCTCGGGGGCTCTGCCCCCGAACCCCAAGGAAAGGGGAACGAGTGTATAGTACACCTAGGGTACAAACATGACTAAATAATATCTCTGGATCTAGAAGATCAGGCTCCACAACCAACATGATTTTGCATCATTACATCAAGCTTCATGACCTCTCATGTTATATGCAGTGGAGTGTATGAGGCCCACAATTTACGATTGTAGCACTTCCTTGTTGGGAAACATGAAACATCAGCTAACAGAATTTAAACTTAGACATGCCAAGAACTTTGGGTTTGTCGGCATATTATGTAGTTTATTTTTTGAGAGGGTATTGGTTCTTAGCACCAGAGTTGAGGTCCCTCCTCATGGTCTATGTGATCCATCCCAAACATGCTAGAAAGAAGTGATGCATTAGTTAGGAGGAGGTAGAGTGCCTTCTCCATTCACAGATGATTTCTTCCACTGGTGGTGAAAACAAGTGATCACCATAGATGACTACCCCTATGAGGGGATAAAATTCTACAGAGATAGGGGCATGCCACCACCACTAAGGTTTGCATTTGAGGACATAAGTAAGATCAATTTTTGTTTTGCAATATTTCATTTTTTTGTCTTTTTAGCTTAAAGAAAGAAAAACCATGCTTTTGGTGGTGTCATGTACTAACATTATGCTCATTTTCCTAAGACATAGGTTTGCGACAACCAGAGGGTTATACACAACACCAGCGCAGAGACCGAGGAGATGACATGATCAACAGTGAAGTTGAGCGGATATTGTAGAATGTATGGGGAAAATTATCCCGCTTGACCCACATGATTCCTATGGTGTAGATCAAGGATCTTCCCAAGGATATGCAGAGACATGCGGTCATGGTACCCTGTCCATGGTTTAGGTTATTTAGGAATCTAGCCAATGTTATAGTTTGTTACCATGATACTCATCCAGAACCATAGGAATACATGCCACGACACTATTTTGTATCAGTCATGTACATTTGGAGGGATAAAACCCCAGTTTTGTACTATGCCATCATACTTTTTGGAACTTTTATTCAAAAAATAAAAATACTTATGGCTATCGATTTGTTAAATGTACATGTGTATGAATGTGTCAATGTGAATGTGTATGTGAATTCTTCTTTCTTAGTTATGTGACAAATTTCAAAGTAAAATTTAATTTTCATATGAATCAACAACTTGATTATAACATCTAGGTATATGGACATATAAAATGAAATCAAAATGTCGTTCCAATAATATTAACCTTAATAACCTTCTTAACAACGTAGGATCTCTAATGTGGTACCAACCATTCAAGTGTGAATCCAAGATAATTTCTAAATACCGTAAACCATTTGAAATGGCATTGCATAATAACTCAATAATGACGCTATACTTGGCCACATTGTTCGAGGATGGTTGAAGGCATACCCCTCATGAAGACAAAAGTTGACCCTTGGGTGTATAAATGACCCAAGCAGCAGAAACTAAGTTATGTGTATGGCGGTTGGCACCATCTACAAACCCTAAGTGCATCAAAGAGTCCGTTGACATATGCCAACCAAAAATAAGCATGTCAACAGACCGACGACACCAAGAGAAAAGAAAAAAACTATGCAAAATTGTACAGTAATATATAAGGTACCAGCCCAAGCTAGAGGCTTAGGCATAGTACTTTTTGAGGTAGAGCCCATTTATTGGCTCTTTCAAAATATTCCCTTTGTAATATTCCAACTCATAAGTTCCTTTCTCTAGGACACGCCTCATGATGTGAGGGTTGTTCCACATAGGCGTAAACTTTCTTGCCCCCAATGGTTCATTGTCTTGATCATACAAGAGGGCCAAGTCACCCTCATTATACTGACGAGGAGATTCAAAATTATCATATTGGGCCTTGACACAACATTTATTGAATTCTATAACCATGGCAACGTCTCAACACTGCTCATCAAGATGCTTGAGGTGGACTAGGTGTTGTTCTAACTTGGAAGTGCTAGCTTGAATGAATGGATATCACATTCAACCGATAGAACCAACTCCACCCCATGAACTAACCGGTACTATGAAAAACCGGTGGAAGTCTTAATTACAGTCTGGTAATCCCACAAAGCAAGGTATAACATGATATTCCAATTAGTCTTACTTTGTCTGACATTTTTTTGTAGAATGGTCTTAAGATATTTGTTAATCGCCTCAACTTGAACATTTGCTTGGGGGTAATAAGAAGAAGAATGATCTTGATTAAACCCAATCTTTAAATCTAATTCTCTCATCATCTTATTCTATAAGTGGTTTCTATGATCAATGACATTCTCCTTTAGTATTCCAAACCGAGCAATAATCTGGTTGAGCACGAAATGTGTGGTTGTCTCACCATCGGATTTGATTGTTGGCATGGACTCCACCCACTTAGTAAAGTAATCCACATCAACAATAATTTGGTGATTCCACCAGCCGAACCTGGGTTGAAATCCATGAAATCCACCCCCCACTTTGTGAAGGGACTGACTGTTGATGTAATTGTAACTTCGGAATGTATTCACTTGTATTTCTTATCTATTGTAACCTGATGTTCATTCCGAGATGTATTTGATTCATGTCATACCCCGATGTTTAGGGCCGGGAAGTTTCTATAATGAAAAAGTCATGTCAAGTCATTGTGAGTAACCCTCCTATTGGTCAAGGGTTAAAGTCCCCACAGTTGTGGGGCCCTTGGGTTATTAGACTATCCTAGTGAATTTGACCCTAGGTGAGTCATTGTAAGTCAGGGAAATAGTCCCCACCATTGTGTTACCCTCCTATTGGTCAGAGGAGGCAAAGTCCCCACAAGTGGTGGGGCACTAGGGTTATTAGACACTCCTAGAGATGTCGGCTCTAGTAAGTAATTGTTAAGTGAGGTCGACATGTTGGAGTGCACTTCAAGTGAACAGAAGAATATAAATAGAGAGTGAGAGCCTCTCTATTTATCTCACTTGCAACACTCACACTCACTTATGAGGGTGCATGAGTGAGAGAGGAGAAGCTCTCTTAATGTGAGAGAGAGAGACTGCTGCTGTTGGGAGATCATCTTACTGTTTTGGGATTTTACTGTTTTGCTGCTGATTCTATCTCTGAGGAAGTTGCGGGTTTTTCTCCTTTATGGTTTCCCCGAGGAAAAACTCTTTGTGTTTGTTGTCTCTTGTGATGTGCTTATGTTTTATTGCTGTGCTTGTTATTCTCTCAATGAAAAGATCCTAAGATCATAATGCTAGCTTATATGATGAAAAATTAACATGGTATCAGAGCTAACTTGAGAAGAAGACATTGTGCAGCTGCAGAAGCTAGGGATTCTTATTTTTTGGGTCTCTCTCCACAATCTATCAGCACAAGTATGCTAGGATGACTCTCCATTGAAGGGCGCATCTTTCTGTCAAAGCGGAATTTGATTCCGAGCATTTTCAGTTTTCGATGTGGAAATTAGGGCTTTCTACAGAAGAGGAATTTTTGAGTGAGACCAGCATAGGATTTTTCTCCTCATCAAAACCAAATTTTAGAGACCTGGATCTAGAAATTTGGTTGGGTGAAACTCCAGGAAAGTCAAACCCTAGTTTGACTCCGAGCTAGAAAAACCCTAAATACTAAAACTGATAAGTTTTGGTAAATTCGCTATATTATGAGATTGGAGACGTTGAAGAAGCTGAGAATTGTAGGGGCCACATATAAAATCCTAATGAACACTTTGCCAAAACATTGGTCTCAGGATCGTTATATTCTGGGAGATATGAGCCCTCCAAGTTAGGGCTCCAGCCTCTTCCAGAATTCATCCCTAAACAGGACACCTGGGGAGAATTGCAATATCTTAGGCTACAGAGGTCCAAATGGAATTCCTAAAGATGTTCCAAAAATGGAATGGACTTTAATTTCTCTGGTCCAAATATCAGACTCAGAAGATCAACCAGTAACATGTGGCATGCCGTACAACTTCGCTGTTCTGAACAGTCCTGTAACAGGTCACCTTGGAAAAAGGATCATAAATCCACAATGGTGAAACAAATTCTGATGAAACCTATGGTGTGGGATCAGGGACATGTGAGTTTACCTCAGTGAGAAATTTCACACATAGAAGAGCAGTAATTTCAGAGATATCATAGAAACAATAACAGACATTTTTGCAGAAGAAATTGGAAAACTAGGGCTTCCTGTTCCGGGAGCTTCCCTCCACTGTTTTCAAAAAAGGAGTAAATTGGACAACTCCATTTGAAGAGATCTATCTGTCTATCCAATCAGATCTAAAATATTCCAAGTTTTGAAAATTAGGGTTTCTGTGACAAACCCTAGAACAGCTAGCTCCGGAACCAGGACGGACACCTTAAATCGGTAAGATCTAAATCCTTTGCCATTTCCATTTGAGGTTCTCATTTCAAAGTGATGTATCACATTAGCTTGATGATAAGCTTGGTGAAGTTGACAACTTCCAAGCATGGAAGTATATGATCTCTCTGAAGAAAATGAATGGGACACCTACATGAATAGAGAGGTTCCAGTTCCAGAGGGAGATGAGGCTAGAAGCCTTAGACAAGAAGAACATGGTCAAGGCCAAGAAGATCATGGTTGATTCAGTCATGGATCAACTTGTACTACAAGTGTCTTCCTGAAAGACACCAAATATGTTTGATTCCTTGACTAAGCTATTTTAAGGGAAGAACATAAATCAGAATATGAATTTGAGAAAATAGTTGAAGGAAGTGAAGATCCAAAAAGCAGAGACCATGTAGTCATACTTTACAAGGGTCTCTCAAATCAAAGAACAACTTGAAGTGGTAAGTGAAGAATGCAGAAGCGGTGATGGCCACCTTGAATGGCCTCCCAGGATCATGAGATTCATTCATGTGAGGAATGTGTGCCAGAAGGAAGTGATTACTTTCAGTAGAATCTGGGAAGAAGAAGAAGCTCGACTCATAAGAAGAGAAGAGAAGATGGGAGCAATTGAAGATCAAGCTCTCACCATCCAAAGAAGATCCCTCAAGCAATGAGAAATATGAAGATCTCAACTCTTGAAGAGCTTCTTATCCACCTTAGCATTTGGATAAGAAATGATGCTACCATGAATGAAGAAGACGATGAAGCTGAAGGCTCAAAAAGCAGTCTACTCACGAAACAAATAAAGATAAATATTCAATTGTCATTTCATGATATTGTTATGCATTTGTTTATATTCAGTTAATGTATTATGCACGATATAATGTTTGCATTAATGATAGTATACTACTAATATGCATGTGATGGGTAAGTAGCTCATGGTTCTATACAAATTCTCCATTGCTACTTATCTAGAATGAAACCTCTTTGCTGACATATTGGATTAGTGCACAATCTCAATGTTGTCCTGGTAGAGATGGAAGGCATCTAGAAAGTTTCAGTGAGATATGGATGAATGTTGTATTGGCTAAAGTAGTTGCATGATCATATATTTATGCATAAGAATTTGCCAGTATGAATATACCTTATGAAATGTTTCTAACCATACAACTGCATTTGACTTATAGGAAAGATCGCATACATCATCGCCTACAAGCAAAGAAGGATGAGACTTGTTCCGCAGAACAAATGACGACAGTTCAAAGACAAAGAATAATATGACGAATGCAGTGACATCATTGATGCAGAACCTTCTAGCCATGGAGAAGTAACTAAGAAGAAATGGAAGACCAGTTCAAGAAGAATGATGTCTAGGATGCAGTATCAATAAATATGTGAAGGGAAGTTCGTAGCTCCATCATGCAGTAGATGGAAACATCGTGGGATACAAAGCAATATTCGTAGCATGAGGCTTCTCACGAAAAGAAGACATAAACTAAGAAGAGATATTTGCAGCCATTGGAAGTGAAGTCACATGACATTCATAATCATGTGTGCAAATGAAAGAAGGCCTTGTACGAGTTCAGAAGACACCCATGGGATAACACATACATGATGAGCTTGATGAATATCTTGACCGTTGCTACAAGGTTGATAAAGGATGATAAGCTCACAGATGGACGTGAGAAGAACTTTTGAAAAAGTTTGAAATAGAGGATCTTGGTATCCAATGATCCTAGATGGATACTACTTGTCACTCCGGTACAGAATATTTCAGTGCATAGAGTACGGAAGACAGAGGGAGTATGATGCTCCACTTCAGAGGGAGTGATTGCAGAAGATCCCGAGGTTCGACATGGTATGACAGAATTGACAGCCTTCTATCCAGTTTGGGCTTTACCAAGAGTAAAGCAGATTCCAACCTTTGCTACAAGGTTGAAGATGGCAACCCAGTGATGCTTCTACTATATGTGATAGGTACAGATGGATTGATTGCTAATACGAAGAGAAAGCTTGCTGCTGAGTTCAAAATGAAGGACTTGGGGATGATGCATTAATTTCTAGGTATGGAGGTGTGGCAGAGTACAGATGGAATCTTCCTTGGACAAGGGAAGTATGCAGTAGAGATCCTGAAGAGGTTTGGGATGATGGACTGCAAGGCTATGACCACACCCATGGCATCGAACCTGAAGCTATTATGTGATGCTTCATCAGAGTCGGTTGATGCTACAATGTATCGTCAGATGATTGGGTCATTGATGTACCTGACGAACACGAGACCAAACATTTGCTTTGTTGTGAACACCTTGAGCCAGTACTTAACAGATCCGAGAATTGTTCACTTGACTACTGCAAAGCATATTCTGAGGTACCTGAAGGGTACAGTTGATTATGGGCTCAAGTACGATGCGAATCAAAAGATTAACCTAGAGGGTTATGTTGATTCGGATTGGGCAGGAAGTGCCATCGACAGGAAGAGTACTTTAGGATGTTTCTTCAGTATGGGATCAGGTGTGATCTCTTGGTTTAGCAGGAAGCAATCCTGTGTGGCACTGAGTACAGCTGAAGCAGAGTATGTCGCAGCTTGTTCAGCTAGTTGTGAGGCAGTATGGCTGCGAAAGCTACTGTCTGATATATTTGATCTCTAGTTGGATGCTACTTGTATACATTATGACAACCAGAGTTGCGTGAAGTTGTCAGAGAATCCAGTGTTCCATGACAAGTCGAAGCATATCGAGATCAAGTATCACTATATCAGGGATATGGTGCAGAGAGGAGCAGTGAAGCTCCAGTATGTTGCGACGGAGGAATAGATAGCTGATGTATTGATGAATCCATTGGCTAGGTTGAAGTTCGAGTAATTTAGGGAGAAGCTTGGTGTTCTCCAGATCGAGGTTTCCTCCAAGAGAAAGTGATGAGACCCATAGCCATTCTGACATGGTGAGAGGATTGGTTCCTTCCATGGTTAGATGTAAGGGCTGAGCCATTCTGTCATGGTGAGAGGATTGGTTCCTTCCATGTCAGATATGAGTTCTGGCCATTCTGTCGAGTAGGATAGATGTAAGGGCAATTGCCATTCTAGGAATGGAGGCACCTGGTCAATTACCAGGATCACTCAGTGTAGGACTGAGTAGCCATTCTGATGTGATAGAGGGATGTGTTCCCACTTGATCAGATGTAAGGGCTGAACCATTCTATCATGGCTAAAGGATTAAGTTCCTTCCATGTCAGATGTGAGTGTTGGCCATTTCGACGAGTAGGTTGGATATAAGTGCAACTGCCATTCTGAGAATGGAAGCACCTGGTTAGTTACCAGGTAGCTCAGTCGAGGACTGGGGGCCATTCTGATATGATTGCTGGGATGTGTTCTCACATGATCAGATGTGAGTGCAAGCCCTTCCATCACTATGAGCAGGATGTGTTCCCGCCTAGATGGATGTGAGTGCAGTGCCTTTCTGGAGAAACTGAGGGATGTGTTCCCACGTGCTCAGATGTAAGTGCAGGAGCCTTTCTGGAGCGACTGAGGGATGTGTTCCCACGTGCTCAGATGTAAGTGTAGATCCTTTCTGGAGTGACTGAGGGATGTGTTCCCACGTTCTCAGATGTAAGTGCAGAGCCTTTCTGATGTGACTGAGGGATGTGTTCCCACGTGCTCAGATGTAAGTGCAGAGCCTTTCTGATGTGACTGAGGGATGTGTTCGCACGTATTCAGATATAAGTGGCGGGCCTTTCTGATATGATTAGAGGATTGGTTCCTACATGATTAGATGTGAGTGTTGGGCGTGCCTTTTTGACGAGTAGGTCAGATGTAAGTGCTGGGCAAAGACCTACATGATGGCTAGGCCTACAAATAGCATGAAAAAGGGCTGGCTTTGTAGAAATTCCTGTGACGAGAAGAATCATGAGATAGCACCTGTGGTATTGGTCCAGATCGAGTGAGGATCTAGATACAGTAATGATGATCCAGCAGTGATGATCCAGATCGAGTGATGATCTAGATTCAGTGATGATGATCCAGATCCAGTGATGATGTTCCATGATGATCCAGATCCAGTGATGATGTCCAGTGATGATCCAGATCGAGTGATGATCCAGATCCAGTGATGATGTTCCATGATGATCCAGATCCAGTGACGATGTTCAGTGATGATCTAGATCAAGTGATGATCCAGATCCAAATGAAGACGACTTACAGATGAAGATGAATTGAAGACGAAGATGACTTTGAAAATGATGAAGACCTGACGATGACCTAGATGATACAAAGAAGAAGACTTGTGCTGATATATTGTGTCGAGAGAATACCTTCTTAGTTAAGAGGGAGTGTTGATGTAATTGTAACTTCGGAATGTATTCACTTGTATTTCTTATCTATTGTAACCCAATGTTCATTCCTGGATGTATTTGAGTCATGTCATACCCCGATGTTTATTCTGGGAAGTTTCTATAATGAGAAAGTCATGTCAAGTCATTGTGAGTAACCCTCCTATTGGTCAAGGGTTAAAGTCCCCACAGTTGTGGGGCCCTTTGGTTATTAGACTATCCTAGTGAAGTAGACCCTAGGTGAGTCATTGTAAGTCGGGGCAGTAGTCCCCACCATTGTGTTACCCTCCTATTGGTCAAAGGAGGCAAAGTCCCCACAAGTGGTGGGGCACTAGGGTTATTAGACACTCCTAGAGATGTCGGCTCTAGTAAGTAATTGTTAAGTGAGGCCGACATGTTGGAGTGCACTTCAAGTGAATGGAAGAATATAAATAGAGAGTGAGAGCCTCTCTATTTATCTCACTTGCAACACTCACACTCACTTATGAGGGTGAATGAGTGAGAGAGGAGAAGCTCTCTCAGTGAGAGAGAGAGAGACTGCTGCTGTTGGGAGATCATCTTATTTTTTTGGGCTTTTACTGTTTTGGTGCTGATTCTATCTCTGAGGAAGTTGCGGGGTTTTCTCCTTTATGGTTTCCCCGAGGAAAAACTCTTTGTGTCTCTTGTCTCTTGTGATGTGCTTATGTTTTATTGTTGTTCTTGTTATTCTCTCAGTGAAAAGATCCTAAGATCATAATGCTAGCTTATATGATGAAAAATTAACACTGACGATCATGGTGGGATGTAATGGGGTGGTATGCGAGCGCATATTCTGAGAAAACACCTGTGAAGGGTGACATCTCTTGACTACATTTATGAAATATTTAAAGATCGAAGACCAATAGTATCCAGATCTCATAATATTCTGAGTTGTAGGAATCCCAGATTAGTGATCACCACATGCCCCACTATGGCAGTCATTAACCACAACCACAACCTCCTCATGATTCAAACAACGAAACATGATAGAATCCACCCCACGATGATACAAAGTGTCACTGATCATGAGGTATTTTTAGCGTGGTGAGGTACGCTTCATCGTTCATCCATAAAAAGATGTGGAGGGAACTTTATGGTCCTAAGATAGATGATAATATCGCCATACCAAGGGTCCATATACGAGATGAGGAAAATGTGCTCATCCACAAACGAATCCTCATAAACCATGTCCTCATCAAGCCTAGGGAGATTCAACATCAACTCTGTGAAGACCAAAGACTTCTTGGATTTTACAGACACAAAATCAAGGTCAATTTCTTGTAAAATAACAATCCATTTATTATATTTCCCCTTATCATCCATCTTGCTAAGACGAACTAAAATGGATTGATATGCACTACAACCATAGTTTGGTAAAGTAAAATGTAATGTCACAATTGCTGGACTGCGTGAACAGACACTTAGGCCAAATTATCCAAATAAGTATATCTAAGTTCTGCATCAATAAGATTTTGGATAAGATAATAGATAGCGTGCTCATGGAGCTTGTTGTCATCTTGAGCGAGGACCATGCCAACCGTCTCTTGAGACGCACCCACATAAAGCAATAAATCTCTACTATGGTCTAGAGCATGAAGTAGAGGGGTCAATTCCAAGGCTCTCTTTAGAGTATCGAAGAACTTTTGGGCTCGCTCATCCCATAGGAGCGGAGTATCCTTCTTTAATAAGCACATAAAACCCTTGGTCAAGTTGACATAGTTCACAATGAACCGATGTAAGAAATTATCCATCTATTGGATACACTTAAGTTTTTGAATTGTGTGCACTAGAGGCAACCAAATTATTTCCTTAACATTTACTAGATCGACCATAATACCCTCATTTGAAATGATGAATCCCAATAGGCGACCAATCCTAACAAAAAATATGCACTTTTGAGGGTTTAAACAAATTTTATAATGACAACATCTCTCAAATACCAGTCGAATATGTGTTGGATAATCCACCCTCTGACAAGAGTGAGCAGCAAGGTCATTAAAGTACACTTTGATTATGTGTTTAAGGTCATGAAAGGCAAATTTTATTCCTCTCTGAAAAGTTTCTCTGGTAATTTCTAAGGCCATAGGGCATCTTCTAGTATGCAAAAGTACCCCAAAGACATATAAATGCAGTCTTGTGTGGATCCCTAGGCTTAATATGGATCTAATTATAGGTAGAAAAATCACCCATCAATGAGAAAATCTCACTTCCTGCATACTCATCCAAAATATAATCAATAAGTGTAGTGTGGAAGTTATCTTAGTATAGGATCTATTCAAATCTCTAAAATCAATGCACACACAGATGGTTCCCTGCTTCTTATCCATGGGAACAAGATTCGATACCCACTTGATTAAGAGAACTGGGTAAATGAATCTAGATTTGATCATATTCTCTACCTCAGCCTTGATAGCAGGTTCCTTATGATGATTCACAGCTCTTAAGCGTTGCCAAACAAGCTTAACATTAGGATAAGTTTTTTTCTCATTCTCTACAATGCGGGGGTTTATCCCTGGCATCTCTTTGTAAGACCAAGAAAATGTGTCATATAATTCCTTAAATAACTCGGTGTATGTCTAAATTTCTTCAAGTGAACAACTCACATCGATATAAACGTTTCCCACCTGGCCAAGGGTCTGAGAAATGTTGATTGGAATAGTAGGAGATATATTCACCATGTTTTATTTGGCATATATACCATTTGCCTCTAATGAGACCACGGGGTGACCAAATTTCTCTCTTAAGGGCGATCGAAATTCATCATGTTCAATCCATTCGAGCTTCAGGAGGAAGTAATATCAATGATGCATATCCTCCAAAGGCCATTATGGACCATACAGGGTTGCGATGATGGATTCATCTGACGGTAAAGTGTTGTTGAGGAAATCATGTGAGCATGGTGAACTGGACACCCAAGCAGGCGGTATGGGGAGATATTCCCTTTCCATCTATGAAGAGGAAGGGTCAGGGTATATAGTGACATCAAGTATAGCTTGGTAAGCAATCCGAATTGCAGAAAATGGCATATCCACTCCGATGGGTGAAAGTCCTTCACATGATAATTCGACCGAAGAAGGAAGAGTCCAAGGGTCACTCAAATATGAAGTATGAAATGGGAGTGGACTCAACGATGGTAAAGCACCATCGGAAGTGGAATCGATAGCTAAAATATGTGCCGAAAAATTAAAAGTTCCCAAAATGAAGGATACATCTCGACACCGATATTCTTAGTTTTTAGCTGAGAATTCTCAATAACTGGACTGTAGGTTCTGACGATGCAGAGGAACTAGAATTAGTAAATGATAATTGATCGATCGTCATAATTCTTCCTTCATAGGGAAATCATACAACACAAAACACATGCAAATACAATCACCTTCATGACATAAATCTAGTTTCGACCCAGTAAAAGGTTGTAGTCAATAGGTGAATCAAACACCTTGACCTCGAGTGGCATAGACTTCCCTCCTAACTGGACTTAAAGAGAAGGGGTAATGCCATGTTGTCTAAATGAGCATCCATAAAATGTTGTTAGCATAATCATTGATTGAGACAACTAGGGAAATCCAAGGCCCTTCCAACAAGACAAAGACATGACTGACGTTGAAGCGCCTTCATTGATCACTATGCATTTGATGGTGTTGTTAAAACACTCAACATGCACTTGAAAATCCACATGGTAAGGCAAGCGAGGTTGGACATCATCCATCTCAAACTTGATCACATTCGGGCTACTTAAATCATGAGCTCCCAAAGTATCTGAGAAGGCGTTCCTATATGTTAGAAACATCTAGAGCAACTCTAAAGACGACATCGCACACAATGTTTCACCCATATACTCCACAATAGAATAGTTCTAGGAAGCTCATGCATTAGGATTGTGCATCTAGCACTTAAGGAATCCTTTAGGCATGCATGGTATAGACTCAATCTTATCAATTTGCAAAGGGATCTCTAGAGGTTGAGTCTCTTCCCCAAGGTCAGTTGCGAGGGACCATAATCATGTGAATGGGTAGAAACATGAATAGCTGACAACATATTGATACAACCGTGACCACCATCATGGGATGGAGGGTTTTGGGTCCCACCAGACCCACTTTCGACAATGAAAGCACTCAAAGTCATCTTCTGGTTATGAGGAAGGGGATTTGTCAGCACAACTAAGCTCTTTGTGATGAACTTTGAGGCCTCATCGAACTTAGGGCACAAGTGCGTAAGGTGGTCTCCTCCAGAAAGATTACAAGGTAATTTGACCTTACATTTAGGATTCTTGTCCCCACTAGAATTTTCATTATTCTTGTCATGATTATCATTTTACTTCTTATTACTACTCTTCCAATTATTCTTCCCCTTGTTTCTATTCCGTCCGAGTTGTTGGTTACCCTTTTGGTTCAACGATTGCATAGAATGTACATCTGTCGATTGGGTGGGAGTAGACAAAGTTGTAGCTTATCCCGTTGCAGACTGGTTAAGAGATCAATTTTGCATTTGGTTTGTAACCAGGTCCATAGCTTTCGCACTTGTAGAGCCACAATTCTATAAATATTCGGCTCACGTTTAAGATTGGGTTCATGATTCGATCTTAGTGCTTCAGGAATGATCTCATATAGGAGCCCAAACTGAGCATAAATCAATTCTAATTGGTAGGATCGAAAAATGGCTTGTTCCTTAGTGGCCACTCTATATGTCAAAACATCCTTCATGATGTATGGTAACAACAACTTAATGAACCACTCCAATAAGAACTCAAGTGGAATGTTGGCCTTAATTAACCTCTTTTGTCAATTCCACCCTTGAATATCGTTAGATATGTTAGTAGCCTTATCTTGGAGAAAATTCGACAAGATCTCAGTGCCAACGTCGTAACAGGATGAAAACTAAAAGTGATTAAGAAATACCATGGCCAAATCATTAAAACTATGGTATGTGCCTTGGAAAGTGTAATGTTCCATTTTTATAAAAAAGGGAATAAGTGAGGACTAATAGCACTAGGAGCAAAAAGGTACATCAATTTAGTATTTTTAAGTCATCAGTGTAGTAAGAAGGCCATAAGAGTTCATATCATAAAGCATGCGGAGCATGCATGCCTTATTTTAGTGTTAAAGTCAACATGAAATTAGAATTAAATGCATGCAAAAGTGAAGCGTAAACCCTAAAAGTGACATGCAAACCCTAAAAGTGCATGCTATTCTATTTAAGAAGGGTTATTGGACCAAAAAGAATATCTATTGTTATTGTTGATTGATTTTGGAGTTTCAAGCAGCAGCATAGCATGCAGTCATGGCAGTTGGGGTTGGAGACGGTGTCTTCAGCTAGCAAGGGTTCGATAGTGAGATATTTGCCCTAGTCTCTTATTGGGATAGATCATCTAGGTTTATCCATTGCATCCATCATATACTATAGTATTCGGAGATCCAACACATTTCGAGGGGTTATTAGCAGATCCACGTTTGCAGCCAGAAGTAGCAGGGAAAACACAGAAGGATTCGTTGGGACCACAAAACCTAGTCTTTCCTCTACACGTCAGCTTCCTCTTTCTTAACAAGCCTATCCTACGGTATGCAGTGATTATCAGCCATCAGTTTGCTCACCTGGAGCAACTATCTCTAGAGTCATTATCAACCAGAATATCAGTGGTAAGTGTTAATTTCTCTCTGCAAAACCCTAACCCTAATTCAGCTATATTTTAGGGCACTTTTGCATGGCGAGTTTGCATGCACAATTATTTTGCAAATTTGTATGAGATTGAGTGTGCAAGTCAGCACTATAATAGAACATTAGAGAATATCAATATTTGGGATATTACAGTGCTATCAGAGCATGTTTCTGGCCAGTTGTGGGCATGCAAAAGTATAAATGAATTCAGAAGACCCATACAACATTACTTACTGAAGACAGAGGTTTAGAAACAGTGATAGAAGAGAAGAGGAGTTAGAGGATAGAGAGCCCGGGGATAGAGAGTATCTGTTCGGAAAGGGAAAAGAAACAATGGCCGATGATGATAAAAAAACTTTCAATAGTCTCATATCAGCCATAAAAGAACTTACTACTAGGCAAAAAGAAATGATGAGTACCTTCAGGAAAATAAGAGAGAAAAATAGGCCCACCCCACACATTCTCTTATTTCCCAATAGTGATAGGGTATCCACCACCAGCAGTAGGGAGCACTTACATACCAACATTTAGATCCATCCCCATATATACACCAAGCCTTCCCAACCTACCATGCCTCAATTCTTGGATAGTCCAGCTGCAGTGCCTCTAGCACAAGTAGAACCAAAAGAATCCATGAGTGCCTATCTAAGAAAGTATAGAGCTTTAGGAGATGACTTCCATTCATCCATGACCTTCACCAACTTATGCCACTTTAAAAGTAAGAACAAACCCAGAGCTTACAATAGGCCTTTCACCTAGAATTATGAGTTACAGCGCATCGTAGGGAAATTGACTATCCCTACCTTTGAGAACACCCGGGGTGGCCCAGCCCGGAATTGGGTACAGAAGTTGGATACATACTTCCAGCTCAACCCCGTGATTGAGATAGATGCCATTAAATTGGCTACTGTTAATTTGGATGGAGAAGCACATGAGTGGTGGTACCACAGGTTAGTGACACTGGGTCACAATACCATCACATCGTACCTAGATTTTACATAGAGGCTCATTGAGCGGTTTGATCGGAAGGACCCTGAGGTACACTTTAGAGAGCTGGCACAACTCAAGTAGACAGGTAGTGCAAATGCATTTATTTCAGAGTTTCAGAGGATAGTAGTACACGATGAGGATGTACATGAGGAGACAGCATTAGAGCCATCTTGTGAGCCATAGTACATAAGCACCTTCGCTAGTCGAATTGTGGACAAGTCGTGTGATGAGTTGGAGTTGGTACACTCTTCATCACCTATAGCAGGGGTCGAGACAATTATGACAGGCGAAATACATGAGGTACAAGGCAATGACCACAGCAGTTGAGACAGTGAGCAGTCACACATGGAGGTTAAGGTTAGGGAGAGTTTATACAGTCATGAGATAGAGCTTCCAGATGATAGTCACTGAAAGAAGATTGAACCTGTTAAAGAAAGCATTCTAGCAATGAAAGAGAGGACCAAGATACTCCGAGACACCTTAGTACAACGAGATGTTGAGCTTATAGTTCTTCGAGTTGTATGTACCGAGTCGATGGTCATGATTTCTAGTATTGAACAACATTTAGATTCCTTGATGGGGCAGGAGGAGAAACATACTATTGCATTTCAAAGAAGTCCTCTTAAGGAGTACATATAAATGGCTTGCAGTAGCTTGAGTCCACATTTGCATAATGTCGGATGGTTTTTACAGGTTGTCCAGGATCGAGAAATTGACCAGCAGTATATGAGCATTCCAGTTGAAATTAGAAGGGAAAAATGTCAACTTGGTGGGATTATTCCTTGTGATGCTGCTTATGGACAAGGTACTTTTGGGGGGTTGGATTGGAGAGAGATTAAGAGTTGGTGTCCTATTGAGTGGGCGATTCTTGGGAAGACATTCCTAGCTAAGGGTATAATCCCACAAGAGCCTTCAGATATTTGGAATGAAATATGCACAAGTTTGCATTGGGATCCAGGTGGAACACCTTATGAGGGATGGATACAGTGTTTACTGATGGCATTACGTGGGAGTCTACATGATGCTCCTTGTGTCAATACTACGCAGGGTAGCGGTGGATGAATTTTGACCTTTGCAATTCTCAGATTGATTTGGGACCCTGGGATTACAGTGACTGACAGTTTAGTGATTGCTAGAGGATGCTTTCAGGAGGTCTCTGGTGATGGTACCGTGTAGTACATTGTTTTGGGTAGAGGGTGCTACAGATCTCCTAGGATAATTTGGGACCCTGGGATCATCCTCGGATTTAGTTGGTTTAGTTGATTGATTATGGATTTGCGTTAGCATTGCTTGAGGACAAGCAATCTTTGGCGAGAGAGGATTGTAATGTTTCGTTTTTATAAAAAGGGAATAAGTGAGGACTAATAGCATGAGGAGCAAAAAGGTACATCAATTCAATATTATTAAGTCATCAGTGTAGTAAGAAGGCCATAAGAGTTCATATCATAAAGCATGCGGAGCATGCAGGCCTTATTTTAGTGTTAAAGTCAACATGAAATTATAATTGCATGCATGCAAAAGTGAAGCGTAAACCCTAAAAGTGACATGAAAACCCTAAAAGTACATGATATTCTATTTAAGAAGGGTTATTGGACCAAAGAGAATATCTATTGTTATTGTTGATTGATTTTGGAGTTTTGAGCAGCAGCACAGCGTGCAGCCACGGTAGTTGGGGTTGGAGACGATATCTTCAGCTAGCGAGGGTTCGGTAGTGAGATACCTGCCCAAGTATCTTATTGGGATAGATCATCCAAGTTTATCCATTGCATCCATCATATACTATAGTATTCGGAGATACAACACATTCCGAAGGGTTATTAGCAGATCCACGTTTGCTGCCGGAAGTAGCAGGGAAAACACAAAAGGATTCGCTGGGACCACAAAACCCAGTCTTTCCTCTGCATGTCAGCTTCCTCTTTCTCAGCAGGCCTATCCTACGGTATGCAGTGATTATCAGCCATCAATTTGCTCACCTGGAGCAGTTATCAACCAAATAGATCAGTTGGGGGCGTGAGCAGCAGAAATGCTAATCAATTCGCTAGGGAACTTAGAGGTAGCCAAACCTCTGCATGTTCCAGACCATCTCTTCGGCATCAACAGACAGACAAGCTCATAAAGTTTCAGCTCGAACGAACCTCTCCTCCTACAAAAACGTCACCTTCACTCTGGAGGGTTTTTATGGTACTGCATGGCGGTAACACCAGAGGGAAAGAGCATTATTAGACCACCCATCTGGATCCTTATGCATGCAGCTATCTCTGGAGTCATTATCAGCCAGAATATCAGTGGTAAGTGTTAATTTCTCTACAAAACCCTAACCCTAATTCAGTTATATTTTGCATGGCGAGTTTGCATGCACAATTATTTTGCAAATTTGTATGAGATTGAGTGTGCGAGTCAGCACTATAATAGAACATTAGATAATATCAGTATTTGGGATATTACAGAAAGCTCGATGTACTATTTCATGGTTGGACCCATAAGGGTGCATTGAAATAGTCTCAGTTGAATAGAATCATGGTTGAGTGAATTCCACAAGTACCAGAGATGGAAATTAGTGATGTGATCACCTAGATCCTTGCCTTTCTTACCTTCAGACTTTGGGATGTACGAAGGAATCTTAGCAAGGATCGAGGGCCGTGTTGGATGATGACACACCAAATCGTTCGTAAATCGAGCAAATTCAATGTGGATAGAAAAGGGAGTATACATTGTGAGATCTGATTCCATGCCCCCTGGTAATATTGATTCTGATAAGGTGGATTCTGGTAAAGGCCATGACCTTGAAAAGTCTTATAGTAACCTCATCCCATATGACCCATATAAAGATGTATAGGCATTTGCATGTTCGACATTCCTTGGAAAGGGAAGAAGAAATTACCAAAATTACCCATTTGATAGGCTAGACTACCTCTAAATGCATGAGGAGGAGCATATCCCCCCGACAAAGGGATTCCAGATGAGGGGGGACCCACACCAAAAGGAACATTACCTCCTTAAGAACCAAACGAAGCATGAAGAGGATCCATCATAAGGAACACATTTGAAGGAATAGGTGTTGCAGACGATGGGATATAAGTTGTGGAACCAACGTTTACGTGTCCACTTCCACCAGAAAAAGGATCGACACTAGTGTTAGGATATGGTGAACAGTGTAGCCACCTCCCAATAAATGGAGATGAAGGAGGGATATGAAAACCCCTGAATTGATATGCAATAAAAGGGGATAACGTGCCCCCCAATCCAACACTAGGTTTAGTATTAGGAATCGAGATGGATGATGGAATACTCGCTGATGCATTCAACATGCCAAAATTAAAAGGGTTAGAGGTGAAGGGAAAGGACTGAACCTCAATACTTGTCCCCACCTTGAGAAAAAGGTTGGCACATGATCAAAAGACCACGTGAACTCAAAAGGATTCGTTCCTACATGACAAGAAGGACTAGGAGTATGAGGGCCAATGAACACCAGGGTCATTAGGACCCACAAGGTAGTCTAAGAGGGATTACCATGGACTCCCCCTCCGAATGCAGATGAAGGGTTTGGAGGACACTCTAGCGTATCATAAGTAGTGCTCATGGTCAAAATTGCTAGGAGTTCTCTATGGGAAAGACCACTAGTATTATGTCTATGCCTCTTGTAAAGAGGTTGTAAAGGGTTAAAAGGTGGTAGGCCTGCTAAGCGATGAGAATGACGGTGAGCCATAACTCAATCTCTGATGACTCCAAAGAATAAGACTCAAATAAAAACGATCCCTAAATCCAACTAATGATCACAGAGCATACCACTAAAAAGATAGGATGAATGCACACAAGCAAGGAATAAGGATAAATGAGGTCGTGATGTGCAGTAGGTATGTCTCACATAGGAGAGACCTGAGACTCCCATACACTACAAGTGGAGGTGCATGACCAATTATAATGGTCCTCAGCTTCAATCCATAAATCGACTAACTTGGACGGGACACCCACAGAATAACCTATGCCGGTACCCCTTGCGGTACATGGGAAAAGAAACTATGGTCACCTCAATATAATCAATGTTGAGGGAGACGGTCATGAGAAAGATACATCGTATGGGCAGGGTAACTAAGCCTGGAGCTCAAAAGCCCCCATATACAAAAAGGATCCTGGAAATATCTTCAGCATTCATTGAAGGTATTGGTGGGATATCCCCGCAACCATAATGTATTGTGCCTCATGATTAACTCCTGTGTAATAGGAGCTTCCTGAGAACACCAATTAGATCATGGATTTCTCCTCTCCCTGCTCAGACACCTATTTGTTTTCATTTTATAGTCTTGGAGAAGTTTACTCACACACCCCTATTCCAAGAATCTAAAACCTAAGCTTGTTGGTTCACCCTATAAAATAAAATATTTCTAATCAATTGTAAGTTAAGTGTTAATTTTAATGAGTTATGCTTACCTCAAGGGATATGGTCGTACAACTAGTGATGTTATGGGCCAGCAAGAAAAACAAATATGCACACCTGGAAACATTGCTAAGTACTTATTTTCCAAATGAAACAATGGCATGCCACTAAATGAAATGCATAAAAATGATCTCTTTCTCTTCAAATGTCAATGCAATATTTCCTATATGAACCCTATACTAATTCCCTTCCAAGCAAAAAACTAATGCAAGTGCTCTTTTATTCAAGATGAAAAAATGCAAATGAACATGCAATATAAATGAACGAAAATGCAAAATTAAATCACGAAACTCTCAGCCCCTGGAACAAGTACAAAGAAACAATCCAAGCAAGACACTAAGAATCCATGACTCATGCACTAAAAGCAAAACAAAAGGTGGAAAAATGACCAGAACAACTTTCCTAATAAACTAATAGAAGAGAGTTTCTATTCACAATAAAAGCAGTCAATAGACAGTATAGAAACCCTAGAAGACTCAATATTACTCATAACTCACAAATCACTCCAACCATGATACAAGGCAAAAAATGAAGTGTACGTGACTGTCCAAAGAACAAAAGCATATGTACGCGCCATGCGAAGGGACAACCTGCGTATATATGTGATTTTCAACACTGTAACCCGCATACATAAAGTAAAGAGGGCAAAAAAGTGAGTTTAAAGCCAAATCACTCAAGTAAACTTCCATTTGATGACTCTATTGGTACCAGGATCATGGATAATTTTATTGGCGAATTTTAGCCCAGTGGGCTATTTTTCCATGTTTTTCTCCCAAAAAAGATTCGTCATTTTGTATTTTTTGAAGCCTTGTTTCGCCCAATTTTGTTGGGGTAAAATTTTTTCATCCTAAAAATCGCCAAATTATTATATAATTGATATAAAATCCTTGGAAATTAAAATATTTTTTGAAAAATATCGCCAATCATTTTATAGTTTGCATTTTAAGAATTGGAAATATTTTCCAACATTTATACACTTTTAAATAAGTATGGTTCCTTAAAATCATCCCTGACCAGGATCTGCCCCATAAAAAATTTTAGTTTCCGCCAGCGCGCATGTGAAGAGGGACCTCGATTTTTGTTGTTGGAATGTTCAGTAGTATTTTCTCTAAAACATTAGTGTTTATGTTAAGTATAGTCAACTTCTTTCATCTTAAACTTGGTTTGTCTTTACCTTTTGGAAATATGAATTCCCAGTATTAGTTGTGCTTATTATTCTAAATACCCATTTTTTATACTCAAAGAGCTTTATTCCCCTCGAGTTAAATATTTTAAAGGTTTTAATTTCTTGTTAATTTGTATTAACAAATTAAAACTTTTTTAACATGAAAAAGTTGGCTTTGGCTATATACTGGACAGACTTTCCCTCGGGAGGGGACTAGCCTGTCCAATGCACACCGTTGGATGAGAAATCCGACGGTGTGCATTGGACAGGCTCCCCTCCCGAGGGAAAGTCTGTCCAGTATATAGGGCGCTCCTGAAAAAGTTTGGGAAATTTTAAGAATAGGTTTTAAGCCTAGTCCCTTCGTCGAAGTCCAAATCTAAGTATCATTTCATGTCTTAATCGTTGATTTTATATCACATCCCAAACTTTTAAAATTATCATTTTGTAGTAATTTTAAAATTTGAGAAATTTAGGGGGGGGTGGTGTTAGCAAATAAAGAAGGGATTTTGTATTCAATCCATGTCACAATTGATATTCGGGCATTAAGCTCATTACCAAAATTGATATTTGGGCATTGATCTCATTAGCAAAATTATTGTTTAACCTCAAGTCCCAACAAACTAACCTAGTGTACACCTACGTCACCACCGATCCCATAAGGCGACTCTATGGTATTGCAATACTCGTTGAATGGAATGTGCCAAATATTT
This sequence comes from Pseudotsuga menziesii, assembly GCA_001517045.1. Taxonomy (NCBI): domain Eukaryota; kingdom Viridiplantae; phylum Streptophyta; class Pinopsida; order Pinales; family Pinaceae; genus Pseudotsuga; species Pseudotsuga menziesii. Next base: position 1,030,218 of record LPNX011129804.1, on the reverse strand, counting down.
TCACTCCACCGATGTGCCTTTATTCACCGTAATGCAATATTAAAATGTTCAAAGCTTCAATTTCACGAGAGCACCTATGCACACATCCTACACATGGATATCGCTTGAGGGTGAGCACATGACCAAGTGGTGAGAAAGAGCCCACCTAGGAGTCCATGGAATTCATTCACAATTCCTAAATTTCTTGCAGATTATTCGACACTGTTTCTATCTTTATTTTGTTGATAGAATTTCATTCCTAAATGTTTGTAACAGCTTAGGATTTTGTAATGTAAGGGGTTTCGAACGAGAGGGTGTGAGTTTTGCAGAAAGGTCGAGAGTCCAAATTGTGAAGGCCTAAGATATATATTTTATTATTCTTTTGAAAACTAATCTAAATATGAGACTTTTTTCTTTATGACTTAGGTTTTGGTTGTTATTTAATCTGAATACTTGATGGTTTTGTGTAAACTGAATATGACCATGAAATCCTTTCTAACTGTGTTTTTATTATAGATGCTCATACTATGATTTGGTATCTTAGATTCCATTTTGAAATGTTTTCCTGAATTTGGTGCTTTAACGCTTTGTGTGATAAACTGTTTGTTTCACACATGATAAGTAAGATTTGAACCTGAGACATATTTGGCATCAGTTTTTCTTAGGTCTAATTTTCTTATATCATTCACAGAGTCTGATGTATTCAACTGACTTATGTCTTCTTTATGCATATTAATCTCTTGATTCCTTTACACCAATCACTTCAACCACTTCATATAAACCATTTATTTTACCCTGAGCATTAGGCTTGTCTCTCCAGCAGTCAGGAGACAACTTCTAACAAAAACAGAATCTACAAATAAAAGCAACACAAAGACTCAAAGAAACAAAGAGTGATTCAGTACCCAAAAAACCCCAACAAAAATGAGACTTTCCCATTGGATTCACCAATTCTATTATGAAAAAAATATTCCTATGGCTTGGGGTGGACCACAACAAACAGGATGACACCATAAATCAACTCTAATCACAAATATGCCATATGAATGTAGAAAGCTAACAATGAAAGTAAATGCCCATACATCAACTGAAAGTTCGAAGAAGTTCGTCGTTGAGCTTTCAATCCAATGCTTGCAACCTACAACTTGTCCTCAACAACAAATTTATCCAAGCATATAATATACTCATGAAATGTTAGCACCTATTCTAGCATAATCCATTTAACATGTATTAAGAAAATATGCCCATGGAAATAGATATAACATTTTCACATGAAATCAGACGAGAAAAGAGTATTTATATTAATTCAAAATAGAAGTACAAAGTGAAAACCTCTGTCGGAAACTCGTCGAAACTTAGAGACTGTTTTTATCTTTAGTTTGTTGATAGAATTTCATTCCTAAATGTTTGTAACAGCTTATGTCTTGTTATTTTATATATATTTTAGGATTTTGTAATGTAAGGGTTTTCGAACGAGAGGTTGTGAGTTTTGCAGAGAGGTCGACAGTCCAAATTGTGAAGGCCTAAGATACATACTCTATAATTCCTTTGAAAACTTGCAATCCAAATATGAGACTTTTTTCTTCATGACTCAGTTTCCGGTTGTTATTTAATCTGAATATCTGTTGGTTTTGTGTAAATTGAGTATGGCCATGAAATCTTTTATAACTATGTTTCTATTATAGATGCTCATACTATGATTTGGTATCTTAGATTCCATTTTGAAATGTTTTCCTGAATTTGGTGCTTTAACGCTTTGTGTGATAAACTGTTTGTTTCACACATGATAAGTAAGATTTGAACCTGAGACATATTTGGCATCAGTTTTTCTTCAGTCCAATTTTCGTATATCATTCACATAGTCTGATTTATTCAGCTGACTTATGTCTTCTTTATGTATATTAATCTCTTGATTCCTTTACACCAATCACTTCAACCACTTCATCTAAACCATTTATTTTACCCTGAGAATTAGGCTTGTCTCTCCAGCAGTCAGGAGACAACTTATAACAAAAATAGACTTTACAAATAAAAGCAACACAAAGACTCAAAGAAACAAAGAGCAATTCAGTACCCAAAAAACCCCAACAAAAAGGAGACTTTCCCATTGGATTCACCAATTCTATTATGAAGAAAATATTCCTATGGCTTGGGGTGGACCACAACAGACAGGATGACACCATAAATAAACTCTAATCCCAAATATGTCATATGAATGTAGAATGCGAAAAACGAAAGTAAATGCCCATACATCAACCGAAAGTTCAAAGAAGTTCGTCGTTGAGCTTTCGATCCAATGCTTGCAACCTACAACTTGTCCTCAACAACAAATTTATCCAAGCATATAATATACTCATGAAATGTTAGCAGTAGCATAATCTATTTAACATGTAATAAGCAAATATGCCCATGGAAATAAATATAACATTTTCACATGAAATCGGATGAGAAAAGAGTATTTATATTAATTCAAAATAGAAGTACAAAGTGACAACCTTTGTTAGCAACTCGTTGGCACTGAGAAACCAAGTTCCTCCACCTAGGCCTCCACCACTTCAATCCTCTATGCAAAGGAAAGTTCACAAAGACAATGGAGAGCTTGGGAGATGAACATAAATAGTTCAATCAATAAGGATAAAGGGATGCATACTCAAGCATATGGAAATGGGACAAAATTTCACTATAGTTTCCTTATTCTCAAAGTTTCTCCTCCTTCAGGGATTCACAATGGCTCAATATATAGCCCTCAAATGGGAAATGGAGGGTCAAATCAGAGTGTTTTCCAGCATATGGAAGGTCAAGGATGGTAACCATCATGACTTTGCATGAAAAATCCAAAATATTTTTAATTTTGAGCACAAAACCATATGTTTGCGGGTTGTAATGGTGAAGGATGCGTATACACTAGTTGCATAACTGTTCACCTGTGTGTATATTCAAAAATGACTTTTTAAGGGTTTCATTGAAGCATCAGGAACACACTGAGAAAGGGGGATATAGTGAGTCTGCATAGAGACAAGGGAATGTCGTCAAGGAATAATGCATAAGGTGTGGCAAAACATGCTATTACAGTACCACACAAACTGCTCAGGTTCTAAATATATGTTAGTTTTTCAACATTCAAGATACCATTATGATCTTAGGATCTTTAACTGAGAGAACAACAAGCACAGAAATAAAACACAAGCACAACACAAGAGACAAGAGACACAAATAATTTTCCTCGCGAAAACCATAAAGGAGAAAACCACGCAACTTCCTTAGAGATAGAATCAACACCAAAGGTAAAACCGAAAAATAGTAAGATGATCTCCCGACAACAGCAGTCTCTCTCTCTCACTCATGCGCCCCAATGAGTGAGTGTGCGTGTGATAAATAGAGAGACTCACTCTCTATTTATATTCTTCCGTTCACTTGGAACCCACTCCAACATGTCGGCCTCACTTCACAATTACTTACTAGAGACGACATCTCTAGGAGTGTCTAATAACCCTAGTGCCCCACCACTTGTGGGGACTTTGCCTCCTCCGACCAATAGGAGGGTAACACAATGGTGGGGACTATTGCCCTGACTTACAATGACTCACCTAGGTTCGACTTCACTAGGATAGTCTAATAACCCAAGGGCCCCACAACTATGGGGACATTAACCCTTGACCAATAGGAGGGTTACCCACAAGGACTTGACATGACTTTCTCATTATAGAAACTTCCCGGAATAAACATCGGGGTATAACATGACTCAAATACATTACAATACATCCCGGAATAAACATCGAGTTACAATACATAAGAAATACGGATGAATACATTCCGAAGTTACAATTACATCAACACTCCCTCTTAACTAGGAAGGTATTCACTCAACATAATTTATCAGCACAAGTCTTCTTCTTTGTATCATCTGGATCATCATTGAGTTCTCATCATCTTCGTCTTCAAGTCATGTTCATCTGGATCTAGATCATCACTCAATCTGGATCATCATCACTAAATCTAGATCATCACTCGATCTGGATCACCATCAATGGATCTGGATCATCATCACTGAATCTAGATCATCACTGGATCTGGATCATTGTCACTGGATCTGGATCATCACTGGATCTGGATCATCACTGGATCTGGATCATCATCACTCAATCTAGATCATCACTGGATCTGGATCATCATCACTGGATCTGGATCATCACTGGATCTGGATTATTACTCGATTTGGATCATCACTGCTGGATCTAGATCATCACTTGATATGGATCTCTCGGAGTCATCATAACTGGATCTAGATCATAGTGTTGAAATATTGTAAATTCGAAGAATATTCTATATGTATTTCTTTGTGGTCCCCGATGGTCCTACCGGGAGAACCACTTGTATTACTTTGTACCCTGATGCTCCTAATCAGAAGAACTAATAAGAGTCATGAGGCGGTCCCCTCTAATTGTAAAGGTGGGTCATTAGCACCCCAGTGTGGTTACTTGAGCCTACATGTGTAACTCGAGCCTACATGATTAACTTGAGCCTACATGACAGATGAGTTAACTTAAGTGAACGGATGAATATAAATAGAGGTGTAGTGCTCCTCATTTGGAACACACACCCTCACTTGTGTAGCGCATTAGTGGAGAAGAGAAGTAGCTGGAGAAGGAGGAGGATCAGGCTTTGATCTCCTTGCTGGTTTTATCTTTTATCTTTTATCTTTTTGGGGCATCTATATTGAGGAATATTTTGCTGGGTTTTTCCCTTTAGGGTTTTCCCAGAACAAATCTTTGTGTTCCTTTTGTATGGTTATGCTTGTCTATCTTTCAGTGATCCTGTTTATATGCTTTTGTTATGAAAATGAAATGAAATACTGATGTCTTAGCTAAGCATATGAAAATTTAACATGGTATCAGAGCCACCCTGAAAGAAGACATTGTGTAGCTAAAGAATCTATGGATTCTTATTTTTTTTGGTCTCTATCCATGATCAATCATCAAAAGAAGGCTAGACTGACTCTCCATTGAAGGGCGCATCTTTCTGTCGAAGCAGAATTCGATTCCGAGCATTTTCAGTTTTAGTGCGGAAAATTAGGCTTTCTACAGAAGAGGAATTTTTGAGTGAGCCCAGGATAGGATTGTTCTCCTCATCAAAATCGAAGTTTAGAGACCTAGATCAAGAAATTTGGTTGGGTTAAACTCTGGGAAAGTCAAACCCTAGTTTGACACCGATCTGGAAAAACCTTAAATACTAAAAATGCTAAGTTTTGGTACATTCGCTATATCATAATATTGGAAAAGTATCAGGAGTTTAAAATTGTATAGGATGAAGATAAAATCCTGATTTCCACTGTATCCAAAATTCAGCCTCAGATTCGCTATATTCTGGGAGATATGATCCCTCCAAGTTAGGGTTCCAGCCTCTTCCAGAATTCATCCCTAAACAGGACACCTAGGGATAATTGCTGTAGGATGGGATACAGAGGTACAAATGGAATTCCTGAAGATGTTCCAAAAATATCACGGCCTGTAATTTCTTTGATCCAAAATTCAGAACCTGAAGATGAACCAGTGACACGTGGCATGCCGTACAACTGCACTATTCTGAATAGTCCTGTAACAAGTCACCTTGGGAAAATGATCATAAATTTAAATTGGTGAAACCAATTCTGATTAAAATTGTGCTGTTGGATTAGGGACATACATGATTACCTCAGTGAAAAATTTCAGACATAGAGGAGTAGTAATTTCAGATATATCATAGAAACAGTAACAGGAATTTTTACAGAAGAAATTGGAAAACTAGGGCTTCATGTTCCGGGAGCTTCCCTCCACTGTTTTCAGAAAAGGAGTACATTGGACAGCTCCATTTGAAGAGATCTATATTTCTATCCAATCATATCTGAAATATTCCATGTTTTTAAAATTAGGGTTTCTCTGACAAACCCTAGATCAGCCAGCTCCGGAAGCAGGACAGACACCTCAAATCGATAAGATCTAATCCTTTGCTATTTGCATTTGAGGTTCTCATTTCAAAATGATCTATCACATCAGCTTGATGATAAGCTTGGTGAAGTTGAAAACTTCCAAGCATGGAAGTATTTGATCTCTCTGAAGAAAATGAATTGGACACCTACATGAGTAGAGAGGTTCCAGTTCTAGAAGGAGATGAGCCTCAAAGACTTACACAAGAAGAACTTGATTAAGGCCAAGAAGATCATTGTTGATTCAATCACGGATCAACTTATACCACAAGTGTCTTCCCTAAAGAAACTGAAGATGTTTTATTCCTTGATCAAGCTATTTGAAGATAAGAGC